>OZ020190.1:44638963-44820822 GCA_963971165.1 Philopedon plagiatum | reverse complement strand
TTTAGATAAGAATCTAGTTTCATGACTTCATAAAACATGGCAAATAGTAAAACTATTTTGATGGTCCGTTTATTTTGATTTAATATAATTTTTCGCACGATCATGTGTTCTTTGTCGCTTACTGTTGTTATTGGCAGAAAGGGTAACATGATTTTAATGAACGATTATTATTTTTCCTAGCAACACAAGCCGTATCTAGACCGGTAAGTGCAACTTACATTACAGTGTGTCAATATTTGTGAAACCCGTGTGTAATGGCTAATATTCACCAAGGCATGTAGTGTTTTCCATGTATAGAGGATATTTAAACTGTATTGTTTTCATCGGGAAAATACCAAAGAGGAAAGGGGGTTGTTATTTCCGATCACATGTAGTTTATCAATCTTTAGCACAGATTCTCTTTAAGAACACCGGATATCACCTGTCTCATTTTTTTATATGTTGTAGTGGCGAGTCATTTGTTTCTTTCTATGTAGATATAATTTATTTTGCACTTCTTTCCATTTACGAAGATTTTATCTTTTTTCAGACAATACTTGTGAAATTTCAAAACGAGAATTATTCGAAGAGTGGACTAAACATGAAGAAACGGCCCGAAATGTGAAGTTGGTCGAGTATTTGTTAACTAAATTTAATTTAAGAAGTTTTTCGGAAGAGTCTGATAAAGAACTAAAGCACTGGGCTTCTTTAATGTCGATAAAAATTTACGAAAAATTGAATGCTTTTAGTAGAATCAGAGGTTTTTCTATCAAGAATCAGGCAATCGTTAGTCTCGGGAAATTCTTCTAAGACAAAACGCATCCAGGAGCACGGTCTGAACAACCTTCCACTTCACAAATGCAACGAAGACCCAAAGTGAAATTTGAAGATACGTCTTTGAAGACCAAAAGAAGCCACGTTTCGTAATTATACAAGCACGGGGTCAACAGGAGTAGGTTTTAACTGCAGAGCTTTCTATTCGTGCTTCTGGACAGAGAGATGCAGCAGCACTAATTAAGGAAATTTCAACCTCATCACCAGAGATAGCCACTAAAATAAAACAAACACGACATACTGAGAGTTTTTAAAAGCCACTTACTAGTGATGAAGCTTTAGCTTATTATTTAGACTCAAAATCTACTTTTTATTCCTATAAAACTACTCGCAAGTGGACAGTGTAAGGTGGCCATAAGGTATTTCCATCGTATTATGCCCTTAAAAAGTTAAAAATGCCCATTTATAACTGTAACGGACACTAGGGTTGAAATGGAACTTCAAGTTATTTTAAACTTAACTGCTGAACGCTTCATTAACGCCCAAAAAAATAGCATAGAAGGCTTACCTAGCAAGGAATACACTTTAGTAAGTAAGTGGGGTTGTGATGGTAGCAGCGACAACTGTAGATAGAAACAAAAATTTTGCAGATGAAACTTCTAATGGTGAATATTTATTTCCCTATTGCTTTGTTCCCATAAAGTTACATTCACGTGATGATGTTAAGCAGAGTGTTTGAAAAAATCCAAAACCAAACTCTATAATGTATTGCCGCCAAATTAGGTTTATGTTCAACAAGGAAGATGGCGCAACAACGACAGTAGAAACAATTTTTTTAATCAGATCAACATTTTGCAACCGACCAAAGTGACTTTGGATAATAAAGAAGTAGTTGTTTATCATGAGCTACTATTAACAATGGTAAAGTGTGCAATGTCCTTACAGAACCCAAATCTAACTAGATGTGTTACATTTGTAAAGCAACATCAAAAATGATGATCTCTCATTTGTGAACATAGAGGAAAATTATGGTTTTAGTCTATCTACACTTACATATATGTTTAGAATGCTTTTTACATATAAGTTACCGTCTACAATTAAAAAATGAAGAATTGTTCAAGATGATGAAAATGAAACTAGTAGTAATACTGGCACTTTGAACCGACCCCATAATTTATGTCAGACAGTCGATTAATGTACTAATTAATTATAGTCCACGTGTGCTACAGCGATTGAGATTCGCGGTGCCGACCCCCGCGATGACAGCGGCTCCTTTTGTATCGATTTCACCTGTCAAGCTTTGTTATAAAGAGGGTTACATAATTTTAGATTAATGTATTAATTAATTATAGTCTACGTACGCTATGCGTTTGAGATTCGCGGTGCCGCCAGGTGCAATGACAGCGGTACCTTTTGTATCCTCGCCGTCTTGTGGGCCAATAATTTACGACGTACCTGCCCCTTCGGGTAGTCGAGCTCGATGACTTTATTATCTGTCAAGCGTAAAGAGGGTTTGATGTTTATGGTATGTCGAGCAAAAAGTGTGATAATACATTTTACAATGGGTCCTTTCAATTATTTTAGATTTACGGAAGTGGGTTACGCGTGTAGATAGATATTTATAGGATATTAAAGAATAAAAAGGATAGTAAGTATTGAGATTTATTAATTAAAAATAATGAAGGAACGCTGGTGATATACATTTTAAAAAAACAAGGACACGTGTTCTCTTGAAATTTATTGCCTGCCCAGATTTGCTGTTTACGTGCGGGAGATAAAGGTGTATAGGTTATAAAAAGAATTAGAAAAAGGGGCGTAAATTGGTAATAGTATTAAGTTCCCTTATATTATTCTTAACTGCTGGTGGTGGCGTTTAACTTATCCGCGGTAATATAATAGAAATATTTATGCGAATACATGCAATCTTAGCCTTTCTTAACGAAAAAAAAAGTAATAAAACAGTGAGTGTGTGGTATATATTAGCTCACGTGTATGTCCACGTTTGCTACATGATTTTTCCTTTTGCGTGTATGGATAGAGTCCGATGATGCCGACATCATGCGATTTATAGATCTCGAGCGTAAGATATGATTTCCCAAAATTTTGGTGTATGGATGTGTACGTGAGTAAGTATAATTTAGAGCATCGTACCACTTAGTCTGATAGGGATATGAGCCGTTAGAAGGGAAAATGTGGTACTGCTAGTCAAATAGATAGACGGAGCGGCAACCGGATAGACTGTCTAATAGCTAGTTTTTAGATAGCTCCATAGTTAGTCACTCGGGCCGACATAGAGTCATACGTGTGTGCGTGTGGACAGCAAGACAGTCATACGTGTGTGCGTGTGGTCGGTCATACGTGTGTGCGTGATATTTATATTAATAATAATAATACCTCCAGATTAATTTAAATTAGAAATATATTGTATCTGATTTAGTTCGGACTGTTGTCCTTAAGCCCTATCACCAGCGTCAAGGTACAGGTACATTGATAGGGTCCGCCCTCCCTCCACTCAGCTGTACGATTTAATTCCGCGGCGTATATGTTGCGTCACCCTGTCGATATTGCTTTGTTTCTTTTTGGATAGAGTACGGTTATAATAAAATGATAAAAGCACTGTTTATAGTTTAAGAATGTCACTTGTAATCCAGACGTCAGCGTGTATTGTTTACCCTTACGGTATTAAACGTACGTTACTATCGATTATTGAGTTATATTACACCTAATCGATTATCAATTAAAATAAAACATTCAAAACGGCCTTTTCAACAGTTTATTACAACAACAGCAGTACAGAAATTTGGGTAGTACTATATTCTATTTAAGTTAGTACATACATAATTTTATTAAATATAATCAGGTAGAAGTACATCTTAAAACAACTTATTTTGTAAATAGTAAATATATCAACGTCTTAATCAATTATATTTCTTTGTACATAGGAATATCTAAAAACTTAACTATTCGACTCGACGTTTCTTAAATCCGAAGGGCACTGAATCATGATTGGATAAAAATAGTCTCTTTGTTGAATTAGGTCTATAAACTTTCTTCTCTTCCTTAGTTATGACATTATGTTCACGGGTTCTTCTTATATTTTTGGAACATACTAATAATATAGAAGTTTTAGGTGTAACTGTATAATACAACTTTTTAATGTATAGCTTCTATTTGTAGCACATATTTGGGAAACTCCACACGTCCATATGTTGAACATATGGGTTTTTCATGAAAAAATGCTTCCCATCATGGCATTTTCATATGTCGTGTCACCCATGACGGGTTGGCGCTCTTACTTTACCAACCAAAATATCGTCGTCTGAGGAACACAAGTCGTGCGAAATAAGCCGATTAAACGAAAAAGTGACTAAATCAAGTTACCCACGAGAAGTTTATAAAACACGATTTTAAAATTAGTACAACTAAGCCAATTCAGTCGTTTCCTGAAGAAGCTGCCTATTCGGAAATAAAATTGCCAATAAATGCTAAAAAACGATTTTAATTAAAAAATTGAACGTATATTTTAGAAAAAGTACAAGATTTTATGTCAAAATATGTTCCTGGTTTTACGAGGAAATTGTTGAAACTAAAATTTGATTTTACTTAGTAACTGATCGAAATAAAAAACTTGAAATTAAATAAAATAAAAATTATCTGATATAAAGATAAAAAAAAATAGCGCAAATGTGTTTCCATAATCATATATTTGAAAAAAAACTCATGGACAGTAACCGTATTGATTAATTTTAGTTTTTAAATCACTAAGACTTCATAAATTTACGAAAATATATCACCCTTCCATGGTTCTACGTTATATACCAGATTCAATTGTTTTAAATTATTTCACGTAGGTAACATAAAACATTTTTCAATTTTTCTCAGTACAAATTCTCAAATATGTCATTCATTTGAAATGAGATGAAGGTATTAATTATGTAAGTTACTCGCCTATGGTCTTCTTATATTATGCAATGGGAATATTTCAGTGTGCAGGTGTTAATCCGGATTTAATGCTGTTCGTAGAAAAGATATACAGGTAACCGGCTAATCTTTTAGGTAAAAATGTATAATGGTTTAGACGTTATCGTTAGTCACCATCTATCTAGCGATCGTTTTTATTTCACGAACGTACAAAAGAAGAATTTACGAAGTACCACCGTCGTTGGGGGGCTTACTAAATAAGATAAAGATCTTTCCAACTGCATTCCCGATGGCCCTCAAAAAACGTCCAATTTATTTGGTTCGTTATCTTTCCACCTGCAACCGTTGAAGTTTCCCAAACTAAGAATTTATACGACACATTGCTCAATTTAACAAAGAGGGTTTTACCACCCAGGCTGTCGATTCTTTAAACACAAAAATCTATACCTACATTCAATTTTCTAAAACCGACGCCCCCTAATAAATGTAGGTCCTCCCTTTTACAAAAAAAAGGAGTTTAGTTGGCCGGATAGTTTAAAATTTTACTTTAGTTACTGTTTTCTGTTAGCCAGATAACTTTGACTTTCGTTATTTAAAAATGTCTAAAAAATATTTCTTGCAAAAAGCTATCAGCCTTGGTAGTTCGAGTGATAAAAGTTTGAATGCTGTGACGTACACTGACCCGAGGCGTAACTCTTCTACAACGGGTACTTCTGTGCGGTCCAGCGATTACGAATCACTACATCCGTCAGCACATAATGGAGATTTACCGCGTGAGGAGACCATCGGGATACGCATAAAAACCAGGCCTATGCGTTTATCAAAAATAAGACCTGCGTGTAACAGTGCGAAAGTCCCTGCGGAAAATGAGGATGATATCAGCGTAGCAGAAATTTTAACCGAATCAATCGTACGGCGAGACATGGTTTCACCAATAAGATTATCTCAGTCGGAGAACGAAATTGCCCTCAATGTATCAGACATTTTCAACGAATCGATTGTACGTGCTATGGTTTCGCCCTTACCAACAAGCCAGTCAGAGCCCGACATAGTTATGCCTGAACAGCTACATCGATCTTCCCGTAGGGACTCCGAAGGTTCAACGGATAATCTCGTGACAGATGTTGTCAGAGAAACAACTGGCTTCCCCTCAATGGTTTCGCAGCTGGCAGTGACTCAGACTGAGTCTGACATAAATGAGATACCTGCAGTATCTGAATCAATCCATATAGATTTGGAGCAACACGGAGCGTACTCGAGAGTCGATACACCCCCAAAACTTTCCCGTACGGACAGTGAAATACAGGACATTTCTTGTCAATCCGTGGATACTGACAAAGTACCAGACATTTCCCGTGATACAGATATAGCACGAGACATTGTTTCGGAGACGTCAACTTCGTTGACAGTGTCTAAAATAGTTACCCCTGTACAGATACCGTCGTCTTCGCGTAGGGACTCCGCTGGCTCGACGGCTAATGTAATGCCGAACATTATCAGTGAAACAACGGACAAGGACGACGGGCGAATCAATATCATAAGTGATGTGGTGGTAAAGAAGGCGAGGCGGCAACCCACTACTACGAAGTTAGAAAAGCTGATGAAATTGTCAAAGACAACCTGCAGCAATAATGTGTCTAAAATAGTTACCCCTGTACAGATACAGTGGGCTTCGCGTACTGACTCCGGTGGTTCGACGACAAATGTAGTGCCGGACATTATCAGTGAAGCAAAGGACTTCCCCATAATGTGTCCCCAGTTAATTGCGACCCGGCCGAATACTGAAATAAATGCGTTACCTACAGTATCTGAGTCAGCGCGTATAGAATCGGTTCACCAGGAATTGAAATCGGTTGTCGACGTAGCTCAAAAGCCTCCGAACCCTAATAGTGAAATATCAAGGTATTTTAGTTCGTTCAAACCAACCCAAAGTGAGGAACAGTTAGAGGAACAATTATTATTACCAAATGTGATACTAATCACTAGCGCGCATTTCATTATTACCTCAAATACTACAGCGTCAACTTCTACAACGCCGACTTGTGCGGAAACTTCCAGACAGGAACCAGAAATACTGAAAAAGTGTGGCAAAAACTCGCAGACAAAAACTTTACGTAGTGTGGTTAAAAAGAATCCATCGGGAAATAAACAATCACGCGAGAGTGAAAGTGAGTATTCCAGCTGTGAAGAATTTACGTCGACCTGTCCAAAACCGAATTGTCGAAAAAAGAAGAAGAAAAGAATATGAAAAAATAAAAATATTTTAAAATAGGGTTTCCATCAAATATTTGGGCCAAGTGACCAAATAACTGGAGTACGGTAAGGTTTAAGTTTCTATTAAAATAGTAAATTTTTAAAAATAAAATAATTTTTAATGGGGGTGTACACGATAGTCGCTTTACTCAAGCACTTTTTTTGGTTTGAAGTTAAACATATTGTTCCTCAAAAAGTTTCACAAGTAGGATAAAAACGCACGGAACTACATTATTGAATTTAAAGTTTATCTTTTATAATCTTCGTTACTATCAATATTTTTATGAATTTATAGTATGGTAAGAACGCTAGTAATTACATCGCAGATTGGGATTGTAATCCCACAAAGTGGGGCCTCCGCAATCCCTCGGGATCCCGCAGCGGCTATGCGGAGACGTATAGCCATAAAAACCCGTAAACTCTTAAAAAATAACGCAAGAACATGTATCGGTCAAATATCTGTGGTATTATAATATGAAAATTAATGTGACTGCTTAAGTATTATGTATCTTACTCGCCTTTCAATCAAACTAATGTGATTTACTATAAAAACTAGTAAGACTTATTATCTCAGGTAGAAAAATAATAAACATTTGAAATTCATTACCCCAAAGTTACTTGATAATTTAATTGATAAGAAATTTGACAGGTTTATAGTCATAGTGCTATAGTTAAGATAGGCTACACTTTAAATTACATAATCTTGTTGACTGGCAAACTGTTAATTTTGCTATTTATAATAAAAAATTAAAGCTGGTTCAATAATTAATTAAATAAACAAAAAAAAAAAACCTATGAGAGAACCCTCAGGATCTCTCGGGATTAGAACCAATCCCACAAATGCCCCACGGGATATAAAACACGGAGGGATTTCATTCGCTAATCGCTGGTAAACTCACTTCTTGATTGCATGATAACAATTATTATGGCGCAAGAGTAGTCTGTACAATCATTTTTTACTATTTCAACTCTCAATACAGTACGGTATATAAAAGACCAAATTTGATCAAAAAACGTTTACATGTAATTTGAAAGAGGACACATATATACATTTCACAAAGTAATATACAGAAATGCGGTAATAAAATATTCTCCTATTAATAGAATAATCGGGGCGGCAATAAGGCTTTTAAGATTCCATACCCTAAATGATGCACTACCTAGAATGGTGGGGGGAGTAGACATATTCTGTGTTACACGACAGATGTGTGGTCGATTAAATTTGAAAGGAATTTAGTCAGGTGTTCAACCCTATAAAAAGCTAAAGAACTGATGAAGACTCGTTTATATTCTTTGAGCTACAGAACGGTTTTAGTGAGAGTGTACTGTGAAAATTTGGTAAATACCCTTCTATTTTAAATTAAACTTTTAATGTTATAAGATAAAGTATCAAAAATATTATGATATTTAAGGTTATTGTTTAAAATGTCCAAATTCTGTTGCATTTTTTCTTTTATTCTATGCAAAGGACTTTTATGATAATTATTTCTCCATGTTAACTTGTGTTTATATATTTATAAAATAATAAAGAAATTTATTTGTACCAATAAATATTTAACAATAATTATACCCTAAATTACAGACTACGTTGTACGCACTGCGCAGTTTCAACAATCCAATACCAATTAGGAATAATATATTATTTTAATGGTTTCCGTTACATAAACTATGCATAGAAGCACTAAGCAAAAATTTAAACGGTACCGATTTAAAATATATTGAATAAGCATTTAAATATGTTCAGTTCTCAAGTGTATTTTTCATAATTTGTATTTTATTTTCGCTATCTGTTAAAACTGTCCAATATCATAGAAATCGCTTAAACAACCTTATTCGAGTTGTTAAAATTTTCCTAAGACATATCAAAATTTAAATACCCAAATTAAATTTCTACAATTTATCGTCTACAGGTTTATTGCTTTTCAAAATTTCTGTTCAATATTAAAAGAAAAAAGTGTAGAAGGTAAAGTGAAATACTGCAGTTCTTTGTTTGTTATTTATGTTCATAGTACATATTTTATGATTACCTCAAAGATACTTTTAAGTGGTTTTATTTCATAGGTAATATTTAAATTTTCACAGCCGATTAACACATATTTTATTAAAATTACAAAACAATTATTATCCATATACAGTGACCGGCAAAAAGTTGGACACATATGGGAAAAATTTTTATTATTGGAATATTGAAAAAACTTTTTATGCCGATTGTCTCTGCATGATGGGTAACCAAAAAATTGATTTTGACATTTGTTACGTGATTACTCGTTTGCCGGCAAAATGGAAAAAAATATATATTGTCATGGAAAACTGGTATTAGGTGACAAGATATTGAAAAAAGTTATTAGAAAAAGCGTTTAGATTTTAATTTTATACTCCTTGGCAAAGTCTGGAGCCAAAATTAAAAAAAAAATATTTTACATTTTTTTTTGAAAAAATGTAGGTACAATATTAGTTTTATATTCCCATGAATTTAATAAAAATGTGTTAAATGATCGAAAACCAAGGTAATAACCTATTATCTCAACATTTTTGTTATTACTTAAAAGTTTTATTTGATAAAATTTAAAATTTAGCTTTTTTCCATGTACTTGGGAGTGGCCAGGCCCTGTATCTGGCAACCATTTTGGTAGACACGTTAAAATTTCTTCAAAATTAGAGCAAACGGTCTTTCGTAAGCATACTGTTCCAGAAGTAACTATAAATGGTAAATATGGTTGCCAGATACAGGGCCTGGTCACACCCAAGTACATGGAAAAAAGCTAAATTTTAAATTTTATCAAATAAAACTTTTAAGTAATAACAAAAATGTTGAGATAATAGGTTATTACCTTGGTTTTCGATCATTTAACACATTTTTATTAAATTCATGGGAATATAAAACTAATATTGTACCTACATTTTTTCAAAAAATGTAAAATATTTTTTTAATTTTGGCTCCAGACTTTGCCAAGGAGTATAAAATTAAAATCTAAACGCTTTTTCTAATAACTTTTTTCAATATCTTGTCACCTAATACCAGTTTTCCATGACAATATATATTTTTTTCCATTTTGCCGGCAAACGAGTAATCACGTAACAAATGTCAAAATCAATTTTTTGGTTACCCATCATGCAGAGACAATCGGCATAAAAAGTTTTTTCAATATTCCAATAATAAAAATTTTTCCCATATGTGTCCAACTTTTTGCCGGTCACTGTATACGCCGATTTAAAATATAGCTATATTTATTTGTTTCTGTTTGCCACTTCGTAGCATAGAACGGTGTTTCTTATTAATTTGTGAGTAGTTTAGCTTGCCGATAAATATTTGTATTCAATGCTGTTGCGAAAATAATTTTATTTCCATTACTGTCAAGAATACTCACATTATTTCAGGTTTTTCTTATTATCTTTAAGAACACCGAAAATTCAATTATCCTTCACAGTATATTTTTGTACTTTTTAATTTAATCAATAAAATTAGAATAGTAGATAAATAATACCCCTAAATTATAAACTATGACGATTGATAGTGACCAACTCATGCTGAACGGTTTTCACCAGTCCAGTACACATTTTCAGGAAATCTAGCATTTTGGTAATAAATTATTGTTGTACATTATAAAATATGCATGGAACTGACAAATCAAATAGCGGACATGCAATGGTTTTAAATTTACCTTTATTCTAATGAAACTTATCCGAAAGTAAGTTTTTCATCTTTGTTGTACTTACTGATAAAGAAGCGAATCTGACATCTAAGGATTTAAAAATAACTATCGCGAATTTCATTTTTAGTCTCAGGAGTAAAACAAAAGTTAACATGAGTGAAAATTTACCTCGCAATCTCTTGCCCCGATTTAAAAAACGATTATTAAAGAGTGGTCAGAACCGTTAGGATATTGAGTTAATAATTAAGCATTTTAAAGTTATATTTACATCTGTTGCTTTTTAATTTTGGTTATTTATATATTTTTCCTAACAGATAAACATATCTTTTATCAAAGAAACCTGTAAATATATTTATTTAAGTTCTGAAATATGTGTTTTAAAAAGTACCTGAAACGCACCAAAATTTGCACGCATAATTGAAATTTCACCATTTTATCATCTACAAATTTTTAATTAAAATTTTTCTGTTTAAATATTTAAAGACATGTATAAAAGGTAATGCAGAATGATGTAGTACTTTCGTATGTTTATAGTATATATTTTACGTATGCTTAAAAATCATCTTTAGGTGTTTTAGCTCTGTTCGTAGAGAAATCACAATCCGATCAGCGTCAATCAAATTTTGGTTATTTGGCAACGCGACAGTTAGTGGAAGGGTTTCCAGTAATTTCATTGACTCTGTTTGGCTTGAGACTGTTCTGCGAACAGGGCTATTATTTCTTAAGCATCATTTAAATTTTCACTGGCTGAATATCACATTTTATTAAAAATGTCGAAAAACGTCTTTTCTTCAAATTCTAGAAATATTATTTCAATATCCGTATTTAAATTAAATTTGTTTATCGATATCCGAGCTAATTGCAACGCGATTTATTACTACTTATAGACTATTTAATTTAGAACAATCAAAATAATTCTTTTAAAATTTGTTAGTTGTTGTACTATTTCCCATTGTGTTATATAATACAGATACATTTAGCCTCATTACTATTACCTACTTGACGTATCAGAAATAAACTAACCACGCTCCAGGCAAAAATTTGGAGAATAGAAAAAATTATCTTTTGAATTTTTGTCAAGAGGTTAAATTAAAAATGCGTGAGCGTTGTAACCGTCATAACATTTATAAACCTACAGAACACTGCTTTGTTTGTCCTTTAATTTGGCATAGTAACGCATACTCTTCAAACGCTTGAGCGTTATTCTACCCTTATTATGTAGGTCCCATACGCTACTAATTAATTTTATTAAATAAATGTGTATTTATAGCAGTATTATAGATTTTACCTAAACAATAGGTTTCTTGCTAGGAATCTGTTTATGCTAGAAGGTGATCTATATATACTATGTGATATGAAAGAGTAACATATAGTTAAACACGTAATTCCCAGGTATCAGCTCTTTTAATATGCATAAATAAATAGATCTTAAAATCAAAGTACACTAGGCCTCTTTTTTTCACATTACGTTAAATAATACCTTGTACAGTATGAAGATCAACGTTGCAACAGAGCGAGTCCCGATTGTGACTATTTTTTTTTGCAATTGTTTTTACAAAAAGGTTCACGGTCTTAAATATCAATATTTTCATAAGGGCTGAGATTGATTTATCAGAACCTTTTGATCCGGTCTGCAAATTTAATATAATTCTCGAAAGTGGCAATTATATTCTACGTATGTGTGTATAATTACCTATTATTACACTCTGTAATTTTCACAGGCTCTGTTAATATCTTTTTAGCTTAAGCATTTTTATTTGCGCTCTTAAGATAAACTACCGCACTTTAGGATTCAATTAAAATTTAAATTCATAAAGCCCCCATAAAAATCACTTATGCCATTGTTTATTTTTAGGCATCCTCTTTTCATAAATCTATACCACATATCTTTAGAATTATCCTACAATATAATTCATGATTGCATCAATTTTTATTCAAATTATTTTCATTTTAACTAAAAAAAGCTGTTGTCGTACCCTAAATACGTAAAAAAAAGTCTAACTTTACTAATCATTATACGTATATTATGCTTACTTATACTTTCTATTCTAATCATTTTAGATCTCTCAAACTAGCACATATACAGATTTTCTTAAATGTTTTAAATTATTATTTGTAATTACATTTTCTTACGCGCCGACGCAAAATGTCATAATTTATTCGTAGGATGTTTCGAGAGGAGAAACTGGTATCTTCACATAAAAATTCATAGAGATTTTTCGTTTTATATTTGAAGTATTTGAACTTATTTTGCTAATGAAAGATAATATACATATATAATCGAACTTTTTCAGGCGAATCGTAGTACATGTATACCTATTAGGTTCTCTTTTCTCGCTTTATAAAACAATGCTTTTTGTTGATTAAGTATAAAATTTAGAAGTATTATTTCCATCTATTTAAACTTTTTTAGATCTAGGTAGTCTTTAACCGCCTATTTCACTAAAGGGGCTTAAGATTTAGTACGGTCTTTAATTTAGGTCTTCAGTTTCCCTGTTAAATTTTGACAAATTTAAGTCATGTCATTAGTATAACGTGACGTGTAAAAAGAATGTTTTATTTTAATATTTTCGCCATTTGCTCCTTTGTTAGATATACTTTTGTAGTGGATCGTTTTGTTAAGTGTTTTTAGTTTTATTAGCGAAAACTTTACATACCTAAATTCTTGTTTATTTTTAAATTTAAGAAAAAAGACAAAAATAATTTATGGCACAAAACTCAATTGTCTTAGTCTGACACCTGTCAATATAAACCCCTAACTGACAAATTATACCAGTTTAGCGTTAAAACTTCTTAGTGTATCCGATGTAAATATATAATTTTCTTCTATATAAATCAATATGCAAAAAAAAAAAATGCTGTATCAAGTATTACGACTAATTATTAAATTTTTACGTTTCTCGAATTAACGCATCTCGATTTTCGTAAATGCATTATTAAATAATTTACAATGACAATTACGTTGGCCAAAATAATTTTGGCATATTCGTAGGGATATTTAGGGTTGTAAAAGCAGGTATTTTTATAATTATTGATATCGTTTATATGTCATAAAGTATATTTTGTTAATTTTCATTTTTCGTAATATTTAAAATATCCAGACTTTGGTATTTGTTAATAAAAAAGGGAAATATGCGCGAAAGTAATATTTTCAAGTGAGATCTAGTACAGGTATACCTATCACTCAGATATGCATAAATAAAAATTTCCGGGATAATCTGTTGAAATTATCCAATTATTAATTGTTGGTTTATTTGGATTAATAAGTATTGAGGACTTAGTTTGAGTGAAAACTTCTGTTTAGAATTTATAACTGTTTTAGTATTACAACGAAAAGACATATTACATAAATTTACTGGGTCCGGCATTTGTGATATCAGTTTGAGATTAAATTAAATAGATAGAAAAACCACTACAAATATTTTACCACCGACTTTCTGTAAAGAAGTTTGGAAATAAAGGCCACATTAAATGGATCCCTCTTTTATCATCATAATGACACCGTTATTACATTAATTGTCCAAATTATCTTTATTCGTATTATACAGAAACTGTTACTACCTTAAAACGCCAGACACTATTTTTAACAAAGAACTGTTACTTTTAAATTTCTTTCACAAGCGATTCTACCCCATTATGAGTACGGAATTAACGTCTGCTTACCTTTGAAATGCATTTAAATATTTAAAAAGAGCACAATTAATACAGATTTTGATTAACATTAAACCTTTTAAACTTTTTTCTAACAATATTATCTCGGTAAACAATTCATCAGACTAGACGATTTTTTTCCAATTGTTATTTTAAACTGTTCAATACACCTTTTTAAATTCATGGGATGAAGGGAACACTTGTTGCATCTCAAATAATTGTTTCTCTGTTACTATCTAGATAACAGTAGATTTGTATTGTCTAATAACAAATTTTAAAATATAAACTGAAAAATACAGCAGAAATTTCTGAGAAGCTTTTATCCAAAATACTTATTTACAGTTTCTTTTGCAGATCTCTGGAACGACTCTTTTCTCTATAAGAATTGTAGGAGTTCCTTAGAGAAACGCACTTAAAGAGGGATATCGAAGCTGCTTCGTGCAAGATATACCAAGTAGCGTAAAATACCTGCTTCTGAGAAGTTTACACCTAAAACTAAAAAATTGTCAATTGCTATTTTTAAACAACCCAATAAGAATTGAAGGTCGTCCTTCGAAAAAAAAACGTTTAAAGCAGTTTGTTGACGTCGGACGTTAATTTGTGTATTCTAGATTCGGTATTCATAACGATTTCGGTTGTAATATCGGATATACGAATAAACTTTTTAAAGTCACAGACCTGGTAAGCACGCGCTCTAATCTACATTACATAAACTGTATATGTAACGCGACTTCATTGTTAATCCTCAGTTACATTTTAACCTTTGACACGAGCAGTAGTGTTCTTCTGCTCTACGTTGACTTTTAAAAAGTTTGTTCTTCGATACCAATTCTTTTCGTTTTGTGAGTTACAAAGTGGTACTTCATAGTAAAATTACAAGAAATGGGAAAGTTTATTGTAATCAAGGATGCAGTAAAACGTGTCAAACGATTCAATCTTCATGGCCGAAGTATTGACTTTAGAATTAAAGATATCCCCAAGGGTGAAGAACCAATTTCTTGGATTAAAAAGGCCATATCGGAGATGTTGGACTTTAGTATTACGAACCTAAATCCTACTGACAAAATTGGACTGAGCTTTTGCTCAAAAGATTTTTCAAGAGGCGATGGATGGATTCCTTTTAAAGAAGTTCGTGAAATCAGTGTAGACGATGTGTGGTCTATAATTCATAGCATATATCAGTCAAATTCTACGGGATTTAATACCGATACCTTCTGCTTAGGTATTACCAGCGTACGTTTGCCTGTAGGAAGAGGGAGAAAAAGTGGGGACAAGTCTTTCATTGAAGAAATTAAGAGAAGGAAAGGTATAATACCCGTAAATAATACCGATAATCTCTGTTTACCAAGAGCATTAGTAGTAGCTCTTGCTCATACCAACAAGGACCCGAATTATACTAAAGTACGCAGAGATATTGGTAAAATTCAGAAGGAAAACGCATTGAAATTGATGTGTGAAGCAAAAGTAATAATTCCTGAGGATGGGGGCGGTGTACCGGAACTTCAAAAGTTTCAAGAATATTTCGGTAACACATACAAAATAATTGCATACCGTTACGGGTTTAAGGGACGAGAAGTCATTTTTGAGGGGGATGGCTGTGGCAAACACTTAAACTTACTGTATCATGATGGACATTATTGCGTTATAGGATCATTAACTGCCGCTTTTTGCTGTACTTATTATTGCGAATCTTGTCACGAGCCCTACTACACTAAAAACAGCCATCGTTGTGGACAAAAATGTGTTGGATGTCACCAATCGCCTAGCTGTAATTTTGAAGCAAAAGTTCAGTGCTCTGACTGCCTTAGGACATTAAGAAACCCACAGTGTTTTGAAAATCATAAAAAGCCCGAGTCGTACGATAAGAAGAGTACAGTTTGTGAGCGCTTACAACAATGTTCGTTATGTCTCAAGATAATCAGTGATAATAGAAATCACACATGTGGAGAGATTTTCTGTAAAATTTGCAAGAGGCATCAACCAGAAAACCACCTTTGCTTTATACAAGTGGATGCAAGAAAACCAAAAACTAAAAATATATTATTCATATTTTTTGACTTGGAAACACGCCAGGAAAAATTGTTAGCAGATGGTACACTATTACACGAAGTCAACTTGTGCGTGTTTAAGCAATTTTGCGATGCCTGCATTGATACAGAACCATGGCTGTGTGAAAAGTGTGGCGTTACCAAACAAGTGTTACGAGTCAATCCTCTGGACAGATTTGTGGAATATGTACTGAATCAAAGAACACTTTTTAAAAGTGTAATAGTAATAAGTCATAATGGCGGTGGATTTGATAACCAATTCATATTGAATAAACTCATGATAGATACAGATCACACACCCGAAGTAATTATGAGAGGAACAAAAATAATTCTATTGCAGATACTAAACATAAAGTTTCTTGACTCTTTAAATTACTTCCCTATGGCCCTATCAAAATTACCCAAAGCGTTTGGTTTAGATGACAAGTTCAAGAAGGGATATTTTCCACACTTTTTCAATAAAAAAGAAAACGAAAACTATGTCGGTCCTTTACCAGCTGTTGAATATTACTCTCCGGACAGTATGAAGACGGATGACCGAACAATATTCCTCGAATGGTACCGTCAACACAAAAATGACACCTTTAATTTTCAGCAAGAGATCGTCGAATATTGTGTTTCTGATGTAGAAATACTCTATGAAACGTGCAAGAAATTTAGAGAACAAATGATAAGTACTACAAATGTTTGCCCGTTTGCAGATGCAACTACTATCGCTTCTGTTTGTAACAAGGTTTTTCGGAGGAATTACTTAAAACCTGAAATTATTGGATTAATACCGAAAAACGGATACCGGTACAGAGACAATCAATCTAGAATAGCAATTAAATGGCTCATTTGGGAAGAACATCAACGTGGTGTAAATATTCTTCATGCAGCTCGAGGGAGAGAATCCATTTTAAACGGTGTAAAAGTCGATGGTTATTGTGCAGAAACTAACCAGGTGTTTGAATTTCACGGATGTTATTACCACGGGCATCCTGCATGTCTAAAACATCACAGAGACAAACCGCTCACCGATAATCCTACTGAATCGTTAAACATCCGCTATGAAAATACAGTCACAAAAACCGAACGTCTGAGAGGGTTAGGATATGAAGTGATTGAAATGTGGGAATGCCAGTTTAGAAGAAAACTAACAGAATTCCCTGAAATAGTGGAGTATACGGAAAAACATCCGCTATTTTTAAATACACCTCTAAATCCTCGAGATGCGTTTTTTGGGGGCCGCACTGGTAATTGCAAAACGTATTATAAAGCCGAAAATAATGAAAAAATCAAGTATTTAGATGTATGTTCCCTCTATCCATGGGTTTGCAAATACGGAAAATTTCCTGTCGGCCATCCTGAAGTTTTCGTTGGAGAAGAATGCAATCAGTTAACTTTAGAAGATACGAATGGTTTAATTAAATGCAAAATTTTACCACCACTAGACTTATATCACCCTGTACTGCCATTAAAAATGAATAATAAATTAATGTTTGTTTTGTGTAGGGAATGCGGCGAGAATATGAGTTATGAGCCGTGTAATCACGAAGATAACACTCGCGCACTTGAGGGGACCTGGGTGATAGACGAGGTGTTAAAGGCCCTAGAAAAGGGTTATAGAATATTAAATATTTCCGAAATTTGGAAATATAAGGTAGATGCATATGACCCGCACCAGAAGAGTGGAGGGATGTTTGTCGAAATGATGAATGCTTTTATCAAGTCCAAACAAGAGGCTTCAGGGTGGCCTTCAGAATGTAAAACAGTCGACCAGAAGGAAAAATATATTAACGATTTTTTCGAAAAGGAGGGTGTGAAGCTGGAATTCGACAAAATTTCAACCAACCCCGGAATGAGAGCACAATCAAAGCTTATGTTAAATAGCTTTTGGGGAAAGTTTGGTCAAGCAGAATGTCAGACTAAATGTAAAATAATAAACACTCCAGAAGAATTTTACTCCATGTTGACCAATCCGTGTTTAGAAGTACAAAACGTGTTTCCTGTGAATGAGGATGTTCTTTTAGTTAACTATCGATTTACAGAAGAAAGTTACGAACAGTTACCAACCGTTAGTGTGGTTATAGCTGATTATGTCACTGCTCAGGCGAGATTAAAACTTTATTCATATCTTGAACAGCTAAACTCCCGCATACTGTACTACGATACAGATTCTATAATTTTTACCTATAAGGAAGGGGAATTCGCTCCTCCCACTGGAGACTTTATAGGAGATCTAACTGATGAATTGGAGGGGTATGGTCCTGGGAGCTACATATCTGAGTTTGTAAGCGGAGGTCCCAAGAACTATGCTTATAAATTATTCTCCACTGCATGTAACGAAGAAAGAATAATATGTAAAGTAAAAGGTATAAGCTTAAATTACAGTACAAGTCAGCTTATAAATTTCAATGCTATAAAAGAAAGAATTCTATTGGAAACGACGGAGCCAATCATAGTATGTTCCAAAAATATAGGAAGAACCCGTGAACATAATGTCATAACTAAGGAAGAGAAGAAAGTTTATAGGCCCAATTCAACAAAGAGACTATTTTTATCCAATCATGATTCAGTGCCCTTCGGATTTAAGAAACGACGCCTCGAATAGTTAGTTTTAGATATTCCTATGTACAATCAAATAATAAAATTAATTAAGACATTGATATATTTACTATTTACAAAATAAGTTGTTTAAGATGTACTTCTACCTGTTTATATTTAATAAAATCATGTATGTCCTAACTTAAATAGAATATAGTACTGTCCAAATTTCAGTGTTATTGCAATAAACTGTTGAAAAGATCGTTTTGAATGTTTTATTTTAACTGATAAAGCGTTTAGGTGTAATATAACCCAGTAATCGATAGTAACGTACGTTTAATACCGTAAGGGTAAACAATACATATTTTAAAAATTATTATATTCTCTTTCATTAATCCTCTGTCTAAAGTGAACTATGTAAATTAGTGAATATAGTGTAGACAGACGCCTAAATTAAAGGTAATTTTATAAGAAGTACTCCAATACTTTAATCTAATAAAATCTTGTTTCTAGTTATATTTAAGTGAAATATTGTAAAGTAGTGATTGTAGTATAGGAACACCGTCTAAATTAAAAGGTAATTTTATTAGAAATATTCCGATACCTAAAAACATAAAAAATCTCATTTCTGGTCTCTATACAGGAAAATCTATATAGGAAAAAATTTACGTTGAGCAGTTTACAAATTCTCTACAACACGATTAAGTCTTATTTTAAGATCTAATTTTTCTATTATCACACTATAGTATATTCTGGCCTCTGAATGATTTTTTTAATACGTCTAGGACAAAAAATAAACATCAAAACTTGTATTTAACTTGATTTTTATTGTACAAACATATGTTAATCCTACATATTTTACAATTTTGTTATCAATATGTCTAATTCTAGGACTGCAAATATAAATCACTATTGCCTAATAATTAGGATCTCCGCTTTTTAGTGCAAAGTATATTAACGCTGCATCCATCTCGTCCAGGGATTCCTGTTCATCGATAATGATAGTTCTTTATATGTTCCTTTAGCCTCTGATTTAATATATTTTCTTTTGGGTGGAAATAACTTAGATATAATATTTAAATATTTCCAGCTTTTACTGGAGCGCATATGCTTATTCCTTTGAAATCCCCATCTGTGTGCATCAGATAATAAGAGAATTTCCTTATACTGATTCAATTCATAACTCGTATATTTCTTAGGCCTGTGCTGTGTTAACAAATTCAATAACCCCTCAGTTAACATATACTTTTCTTCATCTATCAACAAAACATTTCCATTGAATTCTACATGTTGACTGCCGATAAACCATCCAGTTTCCGTCTTTCTAAATCCAAAAACATTTTCAGTGGGCATTGCCAGGAGCTTAAATTTAATTTCACGGTGCATCTTACTCCGCTGACGTCTGGATTACAAATGACATTCTTAAACTATAAACAGTGCTTTTATCATCTTATTATATCCGTACTCTATCCAAAAAGAAACAAAACAATATCGACAGGGTAACGCAACATATACGCCGCGGAATTAATTAAATCGTACAGCTGAGTGGTGGGAGGGCGGACCCTATCAATGTATCTGTACCTTGACGCTGGTGATAGGGCTTAAGGACAACAGTCCGAACTAAATCAGATACAATATATTTCTAATTTAAATTAATCTGGAGGTATTATTATTATTAATATAAATATCACGCACACACGTATGACGGTCTGGCTGTCCACACGCACACACGTATGACCGACCACACGCACACACGTATGACTGTCTTGCTGTCCACACGCACACACGTATGACTCTATGTCGGCCCGAGTGACTAACTATGGAGCTATCTAAAAACTAGCTATTAGACAGTCTATCCGGTTGCCGCTCCGTCTATCTATTTGACTAGCAGTACCACATTTTCCCTTCTAACGGCTCATATCCCTATCAGACTAAGTGGTACGATGCTCTAAATTATACTTACTCACGTACACATCCATACACCAAAATTTTGGGAAATCATATCTTACGCTCGAGATCTATAAATCGCATGATGTCGGCATCATCGGACTCTATCCATACACGCAAAAGGAAAAATCATGTAGCAAACGTGGACATACACGTGAGCTAATATATACCACACACACTGTTTTATTACTTTTTTTTTTCGTTAAGAAAGGCTAAGATTGCATGTATTCGCATAAATATTTCTATTATATTACCGCGGATAAGTTAAACGCCACCACCAGCAGTTAAGAATAATATAAGGGAACTTAATACTATTACCAATTTACGCCCCTTTTTCTAATTCTTTTTATAACCTATACACCTTTATCTCCCGCACGTAAACAGCAAATCTGGGCAGGCAATAAATTTCAAGAGAACACGTGTCCTTGTTTTTTTAAAATGTATATCACCAGCGTTCCTTCATTATTTTTAATTAATAAATCTCAATACTTACTATCCTTTTTATTCTTTAATATCCTATAAATATCTATCTACACGCGTAACCCACTTCCGTAAATCTAAAATAATTGAAAGGACCCATTGTAAAATGTATTATCACACTTTTTGCTCGACATACCATAAACATCAAACCCTCTTTACGCTTGACAGATAATAAAGTCATCGAGCTCGACTACCCGAAGGGGCAGGTACGTCGTAAATTATTGGCCCACAAGACGGCGAGGATACAAAAGGTACCGCTGTCATTGCACCTGGCGGCACCGCGAATCTCAAACGCATAGCGTACGTAGACTATAATTAATTAATACATTAATCTAAAATTATGTAACCCTCTTTATAACAAAGCTTGACAGGTGAAATCGATACAAAAGGAGCCGCTGTCATCGCGGGGGTCGGCACCGCGAATCTCAATCGCTGTAGCACACGTGGACTATAATTAATTAGTACATTAATCGACTGTCTGACATAAATTATGGGGTCGGTTCAAAGTGCCAGTATTACTACTTTCTTTCAATTATTTCGTTCGCAGTACTGCTAAGTCTTATCTTTATAACGTTCCATTTTGCAGCTATATTGTCATTCATTCAAAATCTCCTATGTTCTTTCTTGAATCGTCCTTCCCTGTATGGTTCTTAAACTTGAGTTTGCACTTCATTACGACCAAGATATGGTAAATATCAATATCTACTCCAGGAAAACAATCGCAGTCCTCAACTTGGTTCCTAAAATATAATCTGACTAGTAGGTAAACTTTATATAATATAACACTGTTGTGTTGGCATTCCCAGTAACTCTAAATCCTAGTGATTTTTCATTTTCTAATTAAGTTGGCAGTGTAAGTGTTATATTAGATAAAGTTTACTTGTTAATATCTCCGGGTTGCTTTCATGCATAGGGTTCTTGAATAGAGTGTTGGCAATGACTGACCGGTTATCTACACAGAATTCTACTAACCTCTCACCCTAGCGTTGCGTGTACCTAAACCTTCTGGTCCAGGGTTACTACCTTCTTTTTCTTCTCCTACTACTGCATTTCAGTCTCCTTCAATAATTAGATTTTCGTCACCTCTTACCTGTGGTATTTGTATTTCTGTTTTTTTGTATACACCTTTCACTTCTTCGTAGACATATGTTGGCATATAGACTCTAGAGATTAAGGTCGTGTCTGTCCTCTTAGTATCTAACCTAACTACTAGGGTGCTATCGCTCACTTGACAATAACTTTTTACCCTGCTATTCTTTTCTTTTCTTATTCATTATAAAACCTACTCCTGTGTGACCGCCTTCTGCTTGTGAACTGATTACCAATATTTCCAGACCAAAAATCCCCGTATTCTGGTGACTTAGCCTCGCTAATACCTACTGCGTCCAAATTTAGTTGAGCAATTTCTCTCTTTAAGTCGTCTAATTTTTCTATTTTTGATAACAACCTATCAAATAAAATTATTTTTTCACCTATCTGTGAAGGTAATGTATGGAGCATAATTAACTCTAATTTTTTAACTTTCTTCACTTTACTGCATGGTGATTTAAAAAAAAAGTTAGCTTAATGAGTCATTTTATGCACCACCAACCTTAAATGCGCCACGGTCCATTAGGATGGATTGAGTGCAGGTTTTCGACAGCACCTGCATACCAATGGAGAACGCTATTTGTGCGTATTAAATAGAATAGGGTTAGGACGTATCCACAAGATCCAATGCATCAAATCATTTATAGAAATTTCTAATGCATTTGGGCACGTTGTCGTTAGATCAGAAACGTATTATGCATTTCTATAAATGATTCTACCAAATGTTAAAGTTAACATAATAATAGCGATCAAATTTCATATTAAATCTGTGTAATTTATAAGATTAATATAAAATATCATATTGTTACTTCTCTTAATAAATATGGATAATACTCTTTTCAAAGCCCGTCGTAGCCAGTCACGATTTTTATTAAATTTTTTGTTAAAGGTTTTACTCTTGCATTTAGACTTAGAGAGAAAAAAAACATAAACTGTCTATATGGATGTCCGAGAAAAACAATTTCGAAAGAGAATGCCGGTTGGGCACGCCACATCCAAATAATATCATGAGTTGGGGAAGAAATATATTGTGCTTCTTGTATGCTATGAACGCAAAAAATGTTTAAGAAGTTATCGTTCTTTATTAAGAAATTTTATATTTGGTACAGCAATATGGAAGAAAAAAACCCGTAGGGCTTTCTAGTAACAGAAGTTATTTTTTATATTTAACTTATTAAATTAAAGTATACTTAACATAATGATGATATTACGTTGACTGCTTTTAAAATATTTGCTTCACTGATGTAAAAAACCTTAAACTAACACGTAGTGTGTAGACGTTAGTATAAACTGCCCGAAAAAGTTATCAGACCACCAACAATTTTACATCACGCTGAGAAAAGTGTACTTAAATGCTTTCCCAAAAAAACACACATTGTTACCGCATCTTTAAAACACAAAATTATCTTAGGAAATTATTACACTTATTTTTATAGAAAAATATCCAAAATAATATTTTTTACATGGTTATGATACAAAAACCAAGATTATAACTTAACGTTACGAGTACTCCTATAAGTACCTAATTTTCGAAAGAATCTATAACATATCAAAAAGTGTGTGTTCATATATTTTTTCCACATTTAATACCAATAAAATGTAATAATATTATTACGCAGAAGTTGTATTTTTTACACCATATATGTTTAAACTACTCGACATTATACACTGTCAGAATAAAAGTAAAACATAAAATTACATTTTACTAATGCAAAAATTCAAATTAAATGTTCTTATTAAACTTAAATGCTATTTCACAAATATATTCATGTAAAGTCACCAATAGGTCAATTGTTAATTATTGTTAACCTAGAAAAGTTGCTGGTATCAAACCGTAAGAACTAAAAAATAACTGATAATAACTACGCTCGTCAACAGTTGCAATGCTAAAAAACTCTAAAAATTGCAAAAAAAAGAATGGAACATCAATATTTTGCAATGTTTAATAAGTCAAACCTAAGTGCTTGCACATAATGACCAAATTACCGGTCATGTTAAAAGGTACATCTACAAATACAATAGGAATTATAAACCAAAAAAATTATTTAGATGAAAATTACTAGGATATTTAGCTACAAAAAGGTATTTACTTTTCGGTATAATTAATTAAAATTTAAAAAGCAGCCATTGGTCCTTAATGAACAACGAGGTCAGGAGATGGCGAGAGATGACGTCGCGTGTTCAGTTTCATATATACTTTTTCTGCATGCGCTATGTTCTGTAAATAACTAGCAACTTGCTTTCACGCTTTTAGTACAAGCTGTCGTCACAACAGGATGAAATGTGGTAGTCATACGAGTAGATCCTAGCGTGCATATAAAAATTGCATAAGCAGAAGTAAAAATATTCCTTTTAGTGAAAAATACATTTTTGTAGAGTTCCTAAAGGCAAAACCCATTAAACTAATGATTTTTTTCTTTCTTCTATAAAGGACATAGGCGGAACTAGATTTTTTGCTTAGGAGGAATTTCAGTCCAGTTATTGAAAAATTATTCACAGGATTTTACGTTGGAGGCTGTTGAAAAATAGTCCCTGGAAAATTAAGAAGAAGGATGTTGATCGTGAATTTTTCCAGTTTCATTGTGTAACAAAGAAAAAATGTTTGGTTTTGACCGGATGAAGTTACTTTTAATAGTTTATTTAAAATAAATCTAATAAAAGTTGTTTTTATATTAGAAGTAGGTAAGCCAGGGCCTTAAAATATGCAAAGCCATTTTTTTTTGTGAACTTGATATAAACTTTAATAAATGGAAAATTTTTTGATTAGAGTAGGGAATAACTTAAAGTATTACCTATTTACAGATTATGGAAATAATATGAGTTTAATCTCTGTTTATATTTCATAGTTAAGGATACATAAATACTGGTGGGCACAGCGCGTTCCTGACTTTTGTTCAGAATTAAGAGTTGTCTAGAAATATAGAAAAAAAGTCTTTCGTGATTCGCCGGGTGTCCTTTCTTATTGCCCTTGTTTACTGTTTGATGTAGGGTCAATGGGAACATTAGATCGTGTAATTTAGTAATTTTCACTATCTTCCTTAACCTACAACATCTGCAACATTCGTGCAACGTTGTAGGGATGACTGTTCTATCTAATTATAAAGAATTAAAAAGCAGAAGCTTTATAAAAAAAAACTCTTTAGCCACTGTGTATTCCATGGTGGACATAGTGAATCACGTGCAAGTATACAGTGGCTCAATAGAGGGAACAGTGAAAAACAAAAAAAAAAGCATTCGATAAAATCAAATTAGGTAATAAACTATTTTTTCTATTTATATTGGCATCAATGTCAATAATGTCAGTCTTTAAGGAAAGAACAGCAAGTAATTAAACTACTATGCCATGCATCGTGACAGCATCGGAATGTAGCTGCTCTTTCAGGGGCGGCTTTAGAATTCGTCTAGGGGGGGGGGGTCGCAACGTCACCTCGAGCTACACAAAAGTAGAGACCAAAAAAAAAAACAAAAAAAAGGGGCAAGCGACATTACTTTTTTATTGTTATTGTTCTAAGAATTGTACACTATTTCGTAATGGATGAAATATCTAAGCCTGTTTTTGCGAAAATAGAACGACTCGTCCTAACTTACCAATATTCTAGCATTTTCTAGATATGTACTTACCTTTTGTCCTTTTCGACTGATATATGAACATTTTTCAAAAACACGTTTTAACGAAAATATGTTTTTTCTACGAGCGGGCGGAAAATTGAATTTTCCACACACATTTTAGTGTGGAAAATTAATTTTCCCGCACCGTGTGGAAATAATTTTCCGCACCGTGTGGAAATAATTTTCTCCACAACTATTAAAGAATGTAGAAATTCCGAAATCATTTTTAATAATAGAACATATACATTCTTACTCTTGAGTTAGAATATTTATTCTGAAACACTTACTTCTTATGTGTTTCGCATGTATGTTCATTCCATAACAAGGTACGGTATGAATATTCTGTAATCGAACCAAACGACATAGATTGCCGTGGATTTCAAAATTGTCAGTGACAGATGCAAATAGTGGCGGCGTCATACTTTTTATCAGAAAAGCTTCAATTTAAATGAAATAATGAGTGAAAAATCGAATGAATCAGATATAGAATTTGACATTCATTAATTTGATTCATACTTTCTGGTCGTGGAGAAAATATAGTCTGTTACTCAGTTAGAATGAAAAAACTCAATACTGGTGGTTCCTCACGCTCGCTAGCGCTCGCGTTGGGAATTTTCCACTCGTATCAAGTTTTTCATTCTAACCTTGTTACAGAATATACTATTCCGCACTCGGCTGCTTCACCGAACTCCGCTACGCGTCGTTCGGTGAACGGCAGACTCGTGCGGAAAAATTCATTTTCCGCACTTGTTAGGTAAATAGCTATTCTCGAATCGTTTTCAATAATGCAGATACTATTCGAAAAATAAGGATGTTTTCAAATTATTTTTTTTCTGAAACCAACTTGGAATTTTTTTAACCACTTTTTGAAACTAAAACATATTTCTAGAAAGGACATTTTTTAAACTTTGTTTCGAAAAGGACTTCGAATATTCAAATTAAAAAGCAACACTTTTGTGAAAGTATTTACTACCGAGTCACATATCAAATACAAGGAAACGCAAACCTGACCGAACACCGGACCGGATCTTTTTGTCAGTTTTTCATTAACATTTCATTTATTCATTCATTCATAATTTAAATTTAGAAAAACTAGGTTTTCTAAAAAATATATTTCCGGAAAATATATTTTTAAAAGGTTTTTTCGAAAAAAAATATTTTCAAAGGAGCTGTTTTTCGAAAAAATTTCCTTAATTTAACATCAAAAAAGATATTTGTTGAAAAAATAAACAGCGTTGGTCATCTTAGCTTACACGCGACAGGTATGGAAGTGTAAATATTGTAGCATTTTTTTTATTTATGCCTTCTGCTTATTTGGAGGGACATGCGAGTACTTACGAAAGTACAATTTGTCTAAAACCAATTTTTATAAATAAAATACTTTCAGGGAATATCTTTTTCGAAATTAATTTTTTCGGATACTGTTAATTTTTTCAAGCAAAGGCTTTTCGAAAAAATACTTTACGAGAAAGTAACGTACCAAACCTAAGGAAACCTGATCAAACCCAAAAAAGGTTCGTTTGAGTTTGTTCAGGATCTTTTTTCGTCTTTTTTTCATTAACATTTTCCAAGCTACTAGAGTTCATAATTTAGTTTTCTAGATATTGTTTTCAAAGATATATATTTTCGAAAAATGTACTTATCTGTTTAAAAAATTATTTGTTTGGAGACATTTTTGAAAAAATGTACTTTCGAAATACGGATTTTTGGAGAAAATATTTTAAAAATATTTCATAAATCCGTTTTCTAAAAAGCATCTTTGAAAAAGCAGTCAAGACATTTTTGAAAAAATGTGGGTTCGAAATATGTTTTCGAGAAAACATTTTTGAACAATTTCGTTAATCCATTTTCGAAAAAATTTACTTTCCAAAGAGATGTTTTTTGAAAAAAAGTTATTGGGTTATTTGTTTCGTTTAGAAGCCGAAATTATCCGGCGCAAATTTTGATAAGATCACAGTGAGATATGTAAGGAATGTTTTTAGGAACAATATAAGAGCATGTAAATCAAAAATGCTGGCATTTTTTATATTACATATTAGTATTAATCTGTTATTCATATTTTTTTGGTTCATTTCATTTCAAAGACCTTACTTAGACGGCAAAATGTTTGTTTTTGTTTATAATATTTTGTAGAATATGTAGAAATGTTTAATGTTTATGTTACAATATTTATTTTTATACAATTTGCTATTTAAATCCTCTATGTATAAAGCTCGAGGGGGGCCCCTGCACCCCCCCCCTAAATCCGCCACTGTGCCCTTTAAATTTTTGACCAGGAGACCAAGAATATCTCATATATGCTCAATTGGGTTGAAATCTGAGCTATGCCGTGGCCAATTCATGGTTATTTATTTTAGCAGACCTCTCCTGCCACTGCCCTCCATGACTTAGAAGTAATGGTTGTTGAGATCTGGAATATAATGGATCAAAATTAAATTAGTAATTTACTGTCAGATTCTCCAACGCTAGTCCGGTCTAATTTGACAATAAAAGGTTTTAAACTGTAAGAATAAGACAACTGCGTTTTATGCTGTGAATTTGTTTTTGAGGTTTTTCGCAAATTTATAAAGAAAATGACAATTTTAGTAGGTAATTTCGACAATAATAGAAATAAATTCATTCTAGCAACCCGGTAGAAGATGAAAATCATTTGGAAACCAAACAAATCGCTAAAATATCAGAATAATTCATAAATTTTAAATGGCGACTTATTAACAATGACAGGACAAAAGTCTGTCAAAATATAACTAATCAACTAGATCTTAATTTAAACCAGTACTAAATCATAAACCTCCTTAGTGAATCTGAGCGTTAATTTCCAGTTCATTGATATAACGAGACCATTACACGAGGCGGAAATACGAGTTGCTAATTAATCAATTAAATAGTGTGAATTTAGTAATGTATGTACATTTTGTGCTAATAATAATGTAGAGTCGTGGCCAAAATAAAGCTTAACATTTAATGCTTTGTTTGTTAATAAAGGTAATAAAATCATTTGCGCTAGAAAATGACATATCGCATAAATACCAGAGAAAGAAAAATAAATGACAAAGGAAAATGTTAACGAAACATCAAGGTTGGGTTTGATTCCAATTGCACTATGTCATGATTGCCAGGATACCCTACAGGGTGTTACGAAACATCGAAAGAAGAACATCAAATTTTTATGACGCCCAGTATAAAATGAAAAGGAACTTTCAACAAAAATTGTGACCGCCTAGATATTACTGAGGAATGAACCTGGCATGCAAAAAAGAGGTCATTCAAATGCGACCAAAAGTTCCGAAAATGAATAACATCAAAATTGTGGCAAATTTCTGGTAGTGCGTTAATATTGCTGGTCAGTGTAGATAACACCCCCACACATAATGCATTCGATTTAAAAATATAGTTTTCCTACGACCACCTATGAAAGTGAGAAAAATCACGGTTAACTTGGCTAGAAAGTGCCTTACATCACACGCGTGTTCAAAAGTACTTTTCAACACATGTGTTGAAAAGTATTGTCTACATGACATTTGAACAGATGATGGTGAACATTTTATAACAAAAGCATTTATTTACAAAATAATAGATATTCGGGATCCGTTGAGCGAATTGGGTGCTGCATGGGTGGGGTAAAGTACACTACAATACTACGCATAACAAACTACATATATATTTTTTTAAAATTTGCGGATCCTACGATATATTCCCGCGATTTCTACAATTTTATTAGTGCAAAGCTTACCTTTATAGTGCGTAAGTATTGTTTTTACACTTTATTTGATAATTTTTTATTACATTTTTTAAAGCCTATACTATAGGCTTTAAAAAAAATTCTATGCTATAGGCCCTATAGCATAGAAATTTAGAAAGATAAGTACTAAGTAATTTTTAGAAAATAGATGTTAAAAATCTGTGACTACGTACCTACGTACATGCCACAGAGCATCAAATCATTATTAAAATAGCCAGGCCGCAACAGCGTCATTGAAACTGCAATTTACTATTTTGAAATGAAACCGTTAGATCCACAATACTTGAAAATAATAAGTAAATTAAAAGTTTTATGAAAGTTCACTCCGAGACATACAAATACATTCGCAAAATAATTCCGTCGATAGTACGTGATGCGTTAGCCAAAAGCCCCTACTACTAGGCAACCCATAAAAGATACCTCTCCCTTTCAAAATATGACCACAACATGTGGATAGATCGTAAAATTATTCTAATCTACTATAATTTCATCATTCCTCATACTGGTTGATGGCTAAATATATTTTAAATAGGTACCTAATACAAAATGTCTTAGTAAAGTTATTAGTTAATAACAATAAACTTTAACGATTATGTCATTCGATATTGTTATTTAAAACATCGGCATCGATTGCCTGTCGATCGATTAACTGTGTAACTTAATTTTGCGTCTCATTCTGATAAATACTTAGGTATGTTTTCAAAATTTACTTGCCACATTTCGAAGGTATATTTATTTTTTAATAATTATCTGTACATTACTTGTATAACGACTTGCCTTCTTTTCATTTGTGTTATTTTATCAAATTCTTGAACTTTTTTTAAATTCGTTTTTTTTCCGAATATCTGAAGTGGTTCCAGAAAGTACGCACCTTTGTAAAAATGTGTGTTTTTTAATTATTATATGTTATGATTTGTTTAGAATTTGTTGATTTTTCTTACTGTACAATATTCCCGTTAAAATAGTAACATAGAAAACTGATTTTCTGTATTAAAAGTAACGTGGCATTGTTAAAAGTGACATTTTTTTTCTAGTTTTAAAATTGAATTTGACAGTCAATAATATTTTAAATTCAGTCATTTGTTTTTTGAAACATATTATATTTTCATCAGTTTTGTTACATTTTTTAACTAAATTTACAGTATTTGTAGAAAAAATAATGTATTACACATGGGTTAAAAGTGATTTTGTTTTGTTCAAAGGACACTCGCTGCGCTCGTGTCCCAAACTATCCTTATAAATTAAAATGCCACTTTTAACACTTGTATCATAAATAACTATTTTAAGACAAACATTGCATTATGCATTTTTATTTTTATATATAATATATATATATATATATATATATATATATATATATATATATATATATATATATATATATGTATATATGTATATATGTAACATGATCACCGGAACATCCTGTATATATATATGTATATATGTATATATGTAACATGATCACCGGAACATCCTGTATATATATATATATATATATATATATATATATATATATATATATATATATATATATATATATATATATATATAGGATGTTCCGGTGATCATGTTACAAACTTCTAGGGTAGATAAAACACACGAAAATAAGAAAAAAAGTTCATGTGAACATGGGTCCGGAAACGCTTCTTCAGGGAGCTAGGGCCCTTCGAAGATGACCTTCAAAAACTACTCTTCGTTTTATAGCTTCGGTACTACTGCAGCTATCGCCACCAATTTTGGGACATGAAATCTACTTGGTAGGTTCATCAATTTGAGCCTTCCGGATTTTGTCACCTTTAGCCAGGGGCGTACAAACCAGGGGGGTATTTGGGTAAATTTGACCCTACTCCTCTTAGGCTTTAATTTCTAACCATTTTTATATCTTATTATGATTTTCCAATGCCTTTTAGATAAAAAAGGTACTCTTAGTAAAAGTCGCTATCTGTCACCGTTTCCTCTGAAAATGGTTAAATCCAATCAATAATAAATTATTGGTCTTAAACCAATTATTACCTTGAAATATGAAAATGAGGTTCAGTACAGATAGTTGTCAAAAATCTGTCAATAAAATATTGTGTCGCCAGTGAATCATGGATTATACTTTCGCCGAATATGCCGATATGCTATTAATTTATGGCGAAGTTCATTGCAATGGAAGAGCAGCTTCAAGATTGTATCAGGAGCGGTTTCCTGAGAGGCGTGTACCTGCTCACACGCTGTTCGAGAGGGTAAATCAGCGCATAAGGGAAACTGGCTCCGTAAAAATAACGAGGCCAGATAATGGCGCTCAAAGAACTGTACGAACTCCAGAATTTGAGGAAGAGGTACTCCGACAATTCGAGGAAAATCCTGGTGTTAGTACCCGAGCTGTTGCAGAATCCATGAATGTAAGTCATGTACGTGTATGGGAGATTGTTAACGAACAACTTCTTCATCCTTACCATCGCCAAAAAGTACAGGAATTGAGACCAAATGATTATGCACCCCGCGTAGAGTTTTGCGAGTGGTTTCTTCAACAGTGTACGCAAGAAGCCCAATTTCCGAAATTTGTGCTTTTCTCTGATGAGGCTGTTTTTACGAGAGAAGGTATTTTTAATTCACGGAATAGCCATGTGTGGGCGGAGGAAAACCCTCATGCTCTTCAAATAAGAGGGTACCAACATCGATTCTCGGTGAACATGTGGGCTGGAATTGTTGGAGAACATCTAGTTGGACCAATCATGTTCCCTCCTCGACTAACTGGGACGGTGTACCTCAATTTTTTAAGATACACCTTACCTGAGTTATTGGATGAGCTGCCCCTCGACATACGTCGGAATCTGTGGTTCCAGCATGATGGAGCACCCGCTCATTTTTCACATGTCGTACGTGAGCACCTCGATGATCGTTTTAGAATACGTTGGATTGGACGTGGAAGCGATGCCAACTGGCCAGCCCGGTCCCCAGATTTAACTCCTATGGATTTCTTTCTTTGGGGACATATGAAAAGCCTTGTATATGAAACTCCAGTTCAGTCGGAGGAAGATTTGGTGGCTAGGATTTCTGTTGCGGCTGAAATGATCCAAACCATACCTGATGTTTTCACTGACGTCAATTTAAATATGCTACGTAGGTGCAATAAATGTATTGAACGTGGTGGCAGGCATTTTCAGCAATTGTTATTTTGAATTTATTTTGGTACGTACAGGGTCAGTCAACGACAGCGTTAGTAAATTCATCTTCAAGACAAAAATTTACTCTGCCTTCTCCTTGACTCACTCGTTAAACCTGTTTGTGTTACTTGTTTATTTTGTATTTTTGAAATTTCTAAACTTTAAGTTTTTCATTGGTGCTCGTGAATGATTTATTGCAAATTTATTATTAGTTTTGCTTGTGTAGGTTTAATTTTTTTTTTTGGAATATTTTGTATACCCTTTTACTTTTTATACCCTCAATTTCGAAAAGGCAATAAATCTCTCTAATCTAATTTATTTTCATTAAAAAATAAGATTTGACTAACTTTTAATGCTCACTATCTGTACTGAACCTCATATTCATATTTCAAGGTAATAATTGGTTTAAGACCAATAATTTATTATTGATTGGATTTAACCATTTTCCGAGGAAACGGTGACAGATAGCGACTTTTACTAAGAGTACCTTTTTTATGTAAAAGGCATTGGAAAATCATAATCAGATATAAAAATGGTAAGAAATTAAAGCCTAAGAGGAGTAGGATCAAATTTACCCAAATACCCCCCTGGTTTGTACGTCCCTGGTTAAAGGTGACAAAATCCGGAAGGCTCAAATTGATGAACCTACCAAGTAGATTTCATGTCCCAAAATTGGTGGCGATAGCTGCAGTAGTACCGAAGCTATAAAACGAAGAGTAGTTTTTGAAGGTCATCTTCGAAGGGCCCTAGCTCCCTGAAGAAGCGTTTCCGGACTCATGTTCACATGAACTTTTTTCTTATTTTCGTGTGTTTTATCTACCCTAGAAGTTTGTAACATGATCACCGGAACACCCTGTATATATATATATATATATATATATATATATATATATATATATATATATATATATATATATATATATATATATATATATATATATATATATATATATATATATATATATATATATATATATATATATATATATATATACATATATATATATATATATATATATATATATATATATATATATATATATATATATATATATATATATATATATATATATATAAAGTGACATGCAAAAAGTTCGCAACATATGGGAAAAATTTTTATTAGGAGAGTATCGGAAAAACTTTCCCAGGGGATCGGTTCTGCATGTCCGATAACCTAAAAATCGATTTTGACATACGTCACGTGACCACTGGTATAGCGTCAAATTAAAAAAAAAATTGTTAATTTACAAAAAGTGAGGTTAGTTGACGAGATATCAAAAAAAGTTATTTGAAAAAATTGCTTAGAATTAAATTTTAGGTCCTTGTGCTAAATTTTAAGATTTTATTTAAAAAAATTGGAAAACTCAATTTTTTTTAAATATTTTTTTATCGATTTACAAATTTCCGGTTTTTTTCGTTTAGATAGCTTGGCTAATGTAAAGCCCATGTATCTGGATGAAAATAAACGAATGTAGTAGTTTTTTCTACAATTGACAGGACAAAATTAAAAAAAACAGGGTTTCGCCGGACGCTAGCTGTTGCAATGATTTGTATCTAGCAGCAGTGTCAAAATTTTAGAGACATTTCAATGAGATTACATTGAGAAAACCTTAATCGTCTTAAATATATCTGAAGTTCGACTTTTTGTAAAGTTAAGGGGATTAAAATAGATAATAAACAAAAAATTACCTGTTTATTTAATCGAAATTTTATAAACGAAAACCAATGTAAGAAAAACTTAAAAGTAGTCAAATTCTGTACTAACAACACAAAAAATCATTGTTTTTCCTTGGGTGCACAAAATTTAAAACTCAGTATGACCACCATTTCTCTCCATACATACTGTTGTTCTCGAGCGCAACTCTCGATTTACATTTCGGAGCATTTTACGATTAATTTGCAATACACAATTTATAATGACATTCTCTAAATTTTGTATATTCCTAAAGGGTCGATGTTTGTACACAGGGTTCTTTAGGTATCCCCACAAAAATCTAACGGAGTCAGATCTACAATTCTACAATTGACAGGACAAAATCGAAAAAATAGGTGTTCGCCGGACGCTCGCTGTTGCAATGGTTTGAATCTAATGAAATGACTGTATCAAGATTTTATTAAGATTTTTCCCACATAAATTTAACAACCAGGTCTATTTAGTTGTACTTAAAACTACCAAAGCAGGCTCTGAAATTAAAACAACCAAATAATCTAGTAGGTTAAAAACAACAGAAAAATGTCAAACAAATTATAATTTGTTTGATTTCAACCTATGTCATTGGTTTATGTCTCGCATCTTACTAAGTTTGATATTTTACATAAGTTTATTAATATTTTATTCCTTAAAATGGCACCCACACTACTTCTTCAGGAAAAGATAGAAATTATTTTAATTTCTGGAGATAATTACAAAAGCCATAGAGAAACAGCAGCAATTTTTAATGAGAGGCACCCCGATAAATCCCTCCATTATTCCACAGTATCTCGTCTAGTCAATAAATTTAAAGAAACGGGATCGGTAGAAAATCAGTATAAAGTTTCCCATGAAAAACCGGTAACAGGTGACGAAGGTTCTCTGGATGTGTGTTTGTCGATCACAGAAACACCCCAATTAGCAGTTAGTCAAATATCGGAGATCACTAACATTCACGAAAGATCTGTGCGGAGGATATTAAAAAGAAACAAATTTCATCCGTACAAACCTAAATTTGTACAAGTATTAAAAGATAGGGATTATGACGCCCGCTTCGATTTTTGTGCCTGGTTCCAGGGTATGATTGAGGAAGATTTTAATTTCCCAAAGAACGTTCTTTTCTCGGATGAAGCTGCATTTACCTCTAACGGAACCGTCAGTTCACAAAACTGTAGATGGTGGGCCACCGAAAACTCAGACTTTGTAATTCAGAGTAAAGACCAATATAGTTTTAAGGTTAATGTGAGGTGCGGAATTTTCAACCTCAGAATAGTGGGACCTTTTTTCTTTAGAGACAATTTAAATTCAGAACGATATTTAGAATTTCTACAAACTGAGATATCTGACTTTTTAGACAATTTGTCATTAGCCGAAAGAAGAAATTTATACTTTCAACAAGACGGAGCTAGCATTCATTCCACATATGAGGTGAAGAGATGGCTGGATCAAGAATTTGGAAACCAGTGGATAGGACGGTTTTCTGAAAATCCGTGGCCTGCGAGATCACCAGATCTGACTCCGTTAGATTTCTTTATGTAGGGATACCTAAAGAACTCTGTGTACAAACATCGACCCTTTAGGAATATACAAAATTTAGAGAATGTCATTAGAAATTGTGTATTGCAAATAAATCGTAAAATGCTCCGAAATGTTAATCGAGAGTTGCGCTCGAGAACAATAGTATGTATGGAGAGAAATGGTGGTCATACTGAGTTTTAAATTTTGTGCACCCAAGGAAAAACAATGATTTTTTATGTTGTTAGTACAGAATTTGACTACTTTTAAGTTTTTCTTACATTGGTTTTCGTTTATGAAATTTCGATTAAATAAACAGGTAATTTTTTGTTTATTATCTATTTGACTCCCCTTAACTTTACAAAAAGTCGAACTTCAGATATATTTAAGACGATTAAGGTTTTCTCAATGTAATCTCATTGAAATGTCTCTAAAATTTTGACACTGCTGCTAGATACAAATCATTGCAACAGCTAGCGTCCGGCGAAACCCTGTTTTTTTTAATTTTGTCCTGTCAATTGTAGAAGAAACTACTACATTCGTTTATTTTCATCCAGATGCATGGGCTTTACATTAGTCAAGCTATCTAAACGAAAAAAACTGGAAATTTGTAAATCGATAAAAAAATATTTAAAAAAAATTGAGATTTCCAATTTTTTTAAATAAAATCTTAAAATTTTGCACAAGGACCTAGAATTTAATTCTAAGCAATTTTTTCAAATAACTTTTTTTGAAATCTCGTCAACTAACCTCACTTTTTGTAAATTAACAATTTTTTTTTTAATTTGACGCTATACCAGTGGTCACGTGACGTATGTCAAAATCGATTTTTAGGTTATCGGACATGCAGAACCGATCCCCCGGAAAAGTTTTTCCAATACTCACCTAATAAAAATTTTTCCCATATGTTGCGAACTTTTTGCCGGTCACTGTATATATATATACCGGGTGCCCACGAGTTTACTGGCCAGCTTGTTATTTTGTTAAGAAATAATATTTCGATTTGAAATTTTGGGAACTCGTATGGTTGCTTTAGATGCAGATTTTGAGTGCTCGAACATCTGACTATCGTTTCCGGTTCAACCGGAAATACAGTCAACTTTGTTATTTTAAACGAAACCCCCTGTATATTTTTTAAAATTTGGATTCTACGTAAAATTCTAATTATAAAATATGTATCATACCCCATACCTATCTTTAACAGTTTTCAAGAAAATGACGTTTGAAAATGTCGAAAGAGCAACAAACTATACTGTTTTAACATAAAACAAATGAATATGCGAAAAGTTTAATATATTATTCTTACTTCTTTTTAGGGGCCTTGTATCACTGTGTCATGACAATCTCACTTCCGGTGCAACCGGAAGTGCTACCAAATATGACATTCAGGCACAAATTACTTCAATAATTTCAATTGAACGACCTACTTTACACTCTAAATTCTAATTTATCTGACTCTTCTCTATAATTGTTGTATACACAATCCCAGGTCTAAAGTTGATAGTTCTTGAGATATGGACAGCTAAAAATTTAGATGCATTCCAAATTTCAATCTTTCTAATTTTATCTAGGCGGCTATGGAGATCATTTGTCGCTTGAACTGCTTCATGATCATAACCATGTCTATTTCCAATTATTTATTTCAAGATGGCTATGAATACAAGACACTTGTCATATTTTCTGTTAATAATATCACCCCCAAAACAAATGAACAACGTGCTCAGGGAATTTCAAAAAGTTCGTCTGAGAGAAAACCGTCAACAATTCGAACACTTAATTTATGACTAATTTCTTATTTTTTATAATGAAAACCTAATAAAATTATTCTTCAAGCACTACTCTGATATTATTAATTATGTGTATCCTTTCTACATTTTCTTAATGCAAATGGTCTCCATAGCCGCCTAGATAAAATTAGAAAGATTGAAATTTGGAATGAATCTAAATTTTTAGCTGTCCATATCTCAAGAACTATCAACTTTAGACCTGGGATGGTGTATACAAAAAGTATAGAGAAAAGTCAGATAAATTAGAATTTAGAGTTTAAAGTAGGTCGTTCAATTGAAATTATTGAAGTAATTTGTGCCTGAATGTCATATTTTGTAGCACTTCCGGTTGCACCGGAAGTGAGATTGTCATGACACAAGCATACAAGGCCCCTAAAAAGAAGTAAGAATAATATATTAAACTTTTCGCATATTCATTTGTTTTATGTTAAAACAGTATAGTTTGCGGCTCTTCCGACATTTTCAAACGCCATTTTCTTGAAAACTGTTAAAGATAGGTATGGGGTATGATACATGTTTTATACTTATAATTTTACGTAGAATCCAAATTTTAAAAAATATACGGGGTGTTTCGTTTAAAATAACAAAGTTGACTGTATTTCCGGTTGAACCGGAACCGATAGTCAGATGTTCGAGCACTCAAAATCGGCATCTAATGCAACCATACGAATTCCCAAAATTTCAAATCGAAATATTATTTCTTAACAAAATAACGGGCTGGCCAGTAAACTCGTGGGCACCCGGTATATATATATATATATATATATATATATATATATATATATATATATATATATATAATCATATCACGTTCTTGAATACATGTACAATGTACATTGTAGATGTGGAAATATGCTAGGAATTAATAAGAAACCTTGTAACTTTCGTTCGTTAACTCGTAACTCCATGAAAAATGGTTCCAAAAAATATAATCTTTCTTAGTCTAATAGTTTGAAAAAATTCAAGTTCATCAAATTCCTATACTCAGTAAAAAGCAGCGACCAAGATAAGGAAAAAAAGCAAAAAATGCCAAATTTTACGCGTTTTTAGGGCATTTTCAATAGGAGGGGCACATTGTGTCTATTTTTCCCATTTAAATTATCACTTAAACTACAAAAAGCCGTTTGGTTTATAACAAAATCTTTTTTCAATTTTGTTTGATTAGTTTCGGAATATATTAGGTACCTACTGTGCGGCGCTTCCCCCGGTTTCATGGAGCGCAATACTGGATGAATCCATGGCGTTTCCCAACCAAAGAACCGGCTGTCCAAGTAGGATTTATGGGAAAACATATGTATTTGTTTAATGGGATTTATTTAAAACATTTACAATTATCATTTGCTTATAAACTAAATAAGTTTGCTATCTCTCTTTGCCTTTTTTAGTCTAGATGCCACAGAATCATTTATCTTGTCCCCTCTTCTCCCGATGCGGTTTGATTTGCATAATATTCGCTATGAAAAAAAAAATGAAATAAAATTAAATCTTCTATTTTTAATTTAACACTTTTGTGTGCCTGTCGACTTTTGCTTGCTGCTGAAAACAACCAAATATATTTAATTTTTTATTGTCTGAAGTTAACTTGCAATATGTAAATAAGTATCTCTTTAAAGTCATTCTGTAGTGATAGAACCCAACGGACTTACTTGAACTCAGGATGGCATAACCATATGTCCTCCTCCTTGCTCCCCGCCTTCCTCCAACCAACACATCTGCATTTTCTAGTGCACTTGAAAAAAACCTTAATAGGTTCTTCTTTACATGTCTTTACGCACTCTTTCCAGATTGGATTGGATATATCGTATGTGTATTTACCCCTAAAGTAATAATTAAAAGGTTTGCCACATTTTTTAAAGTATACATTGTACTCACTCAGATATTAGGGAAATGCTTATAAGCAGGAAAACTATTAATATAAAATATTTTAACATTCTTTGCTCAGATGTTAGGTATACCACAGTTGCTTCTAATCAAGTAAATATCATATTTTACGGTCATATAGGTATTGAAAAGTAATTCCTACCACTATAAACCCACACTCTATTGTTTGCAATTATAAAAATATGAACACCCAATAAAAAAAAACATTTAATTGTATTATACCAAAATAACATGAGGTTTTAATAGTGTGATAAAGTTAAATTACCACGACGATATATTAGTTTTTAATAAATATATTATTATGGTTTCCTAAGCTTTATAATATTAAAAAATAAGAATTTTTCTATAAAGAGAAACATCCTTATCATTCTGATGTAGGTTTTTGTAAAAAAATTAGAAGAATTGCAGCTCAGAGTGGCACGGCAAAATCGATGTGGGTTAGACCTTAGGTTAACCACATCAAGACAAGTAACAGAGTCAAAATAAACGTCCAGACGAGGGCAGGAGAATGTTAGTAAACAAATTTTTTGTGTTGTATCGTATTGTTTACTTAGTTCTCCACAAATCGATAAACCCAAAGCCGGTAATCAAGTGAACTTCAAGACCAACAGATACCGGTTATCCTTTTTTATTTGCAACTCCTAGGGAAATATAACAGAATATCAGCTGCTGTCTGAAGTAATCCTTAGATTATAATAGAATAGTTTCACGTAACAAACCTTTTGTTCTGTGGTTTCGCCAGACACATGTCATTAATGTCACTTATTTCATACTGTCCGGTAAATGACTATTTCCCGGACTCATTTGCGGCCGGTAAATGGAACATTACAGTATCTGATACCGTAATGTGTTGCTAAGCAACACAGTACAGTATTACAGTACGCGTTTATATTCCGGACTTTCAAGGATTTTAAAACCTTCCCATATCGTGTTTAATATGCGTTTCTGGTATATAATGATTATTAAGTGTACCTATAGTTTGTCCCAAATGCAACACAATAGGTGGAGTACCATCATTTCAAGGTAAGTAAACAGTAATGTTTCATTGGCGTCTCTTGTACAAGAGAAGCTGACTAAATAGCATAGATTGCACCATGATTAAAATATTAAAAAAGCTGTTGGTTTCACCTTTTCGAGGAATAGCTATTTCACGTTTTCGGATTTGTCACCATGCATTTATAGTTATACAATAAATATTACATTAAATTTTAGATTTCCTGGTAAAGGAAGCCGTTATTCATTCAGGCACTTAAGTTAAAAGAAATGTATAAATATAGACCAGTATTCAGAGCATAAATTTTACCTGTAGAAAACCTGGAATAGGAATCCTGAAACTGCGGTTCCTGTAAAGTTGAAGTACGTATTTGTAAGTATTGTTCATATTAAATACACTTGATTGTTTTATTTCTGTAAAATAGGGACATTACTTGTTTGCTATATATGTTTTTCACAATAATTTATGTATTTGGACATGACTGACTGACTCCGTAGCTCCGAAGCGTACTATAACATACTTATAAATATATAACTACCTAAAAACTGCAGTTATCAAGTGGAAGCGCAATGGAGAGCTTTGGAGATATTGCGTCTGCTTGACGTAATCCATTGTTGGTGGGGATTTTCGGAGATCCTTCGTATATCATGACTCTGGCTTTGAATTCTTTGTGTATGTTTGCCAGGTTTCTATATACGGTTAGTCGACACCTTGACTAGTTAGGGCTTCTATTATAGCTTCGGGATATATCGGGTCGAAAGCCATATATATATATATATATATATATATATATATATATATATATATATATATGAAGAAATATTGATCCGGGAGTACATCCGTTCGTTAATTTCCTATTGAAATCTGGCAGACGTTTCGCCAAGGTCTCACTTGGCATTATCAATGCGTACTCTTGCTGTCAAGTCGCAAAGTGATGAATCTTTGTCGTGACTCTCGATATTTATAGCCTGCGCCCGAGATTGTAGCGGTTCTGGTTGGCTGGCGTTGGCTCCGCCCCCTCAGTCGTTGCTTCTTTGGCTGTTTGTTGTGATGTGGTTGCCGTGTGTGCTTCGACTTGCCGTTTTACTATTGTCTTCCATGTACTGGACAAATGCAGCGCGTCGTCCCTTTTGTTTAGATGGCCGGTCTTTTCTATTTCGATGGCTTCTCGTAGTATTCCAGTTTTGTAGTTTTCGACGTTTGCCAGTGGTCTGCAGCTGTCAAAGTTGATTTTGTGTCCTGTTTGATATTGATGTTAAAATGAGGCCGATGTAGTTTGTTTGTTTCTGATAGCCAGTTTGTGCTCTTCTAACCTGGCTGAAATTCGTCTAGTAGATTGTCCGACGTACATTTTATTGCCGGTACCGCATGCTACACTATACACACCTTGGTTTTCTAGTTTAATTTTCTGTTTTGGATTTTTTAATATTGTTCTTATAGTTAACGGATTCTAAAAATTCTGACAAAAATCCACTTTTTATTTATTTAACCGACTTCACGAGTAGGTTATCACTTCGACCAGTATGTGTCATTATTATATTTACGACTTTTTCATTACTCTTCAAATGATAATACATATCCGTCATAAAATAACGTTAAAATTTAATATGGTAAGTTCTTATTACATAAATAAATTAATCTCCCATAAAGTAATTTATCGTTAAATTCAGTTTGCAAGAGAAATACACCAACTTTCTGCAAATCAATTAATTGCCGTTTTTAATCGACTTAGCGGGGAGGTTATCAATTCGACCCCTATATGTAATTTTTTTTATGTATGTTCAAGCATAATTCTTGATCGGATTAACCGATTTCGATATTTATTTTCGTGTTTTGTAGATGAGTTCTCCGGAATGGTCCCATTTTAAGGGTTTTTTTTGCTGAAGTGAATGGAAACCTAAAAACACTGCGAAAAACAAGAAAAAAACACTCGAAATCGACAATTTTTGCGTATGTCCTTCGAAATGGCGGCACCGATTTCAATAATGATTTCTTCGTTGCATTTCTTGTTTAGCATGACGGTCCGGTGGTCCTGCTGTTATTTACTTTAAAAATAATAAAGGGGAGGGATTGAGAGGGGTAAAACCGAAGCGGCTTAGAATTTTTTCAAAAATCTTGACTACTATCTCAGTTTCGGAGTTAGTGAGGGCATAAAATTTAATTTTATCTAGCAGATGTTAAAAACAATCCGGGGGGGGGGGGGGGGGATAAAAATGAGAGACTGAAAGATTGTCCAAAAATGTTAACTAACGTGTCATTTGCGGGGATATTGAGGTCAGAAAATCTAATTTTGTATAACTGATGTTAAACAAATTAACGGGGGGGGAGGCTAAAAAGGAGCGATTGGCAATTTCTCGACAAATGTTAATTAGCATGTCATATTGAGGTCAAAAACTTTATTTTGTGTAACAGACGTTAAGAAAACTGACGGCGGTGCACAGTGTTGCACACCATGGACAATACCTATTAAAATTTGTCATGTTAAGTTTACCAAATATAATCCGTATATTCGGAACCTAGAATAGTTAGCATTTCTAGAAACAGCCTACATATGAGTCAGCTCGTCAAAACGTGTCCGCCGCAGGCGCTGAAGTATTGAATATAAATACAATTCCTTGATGTATCAAATTAGTTCTGATTTTTTACTTGGTATAAGGCTTACTATTCTAAAACTGTTTGTACCTGGTTTGTCAGAATAATGGAAAGTACTGCTGGGGTTTAGTATTTTATGATTCTATAATTAGTTTTTTCTTTCCGTAAAGGCAATTTTTTGGGAAATAACACGTAGATATTTGCTCCTCATTATTTATTACCACTTTCTTGCATCCATCTGCATTTTAGTGAATTATTACCAGTTCTTCATAAATAAACACCCAAGTTAAAAATAAGGATATATTTGAAATATGGGTTTCCAGTCCAGAAAGTGAGAAATTCCTGAAAATTGTTGCTGGGATTAGGACAATATTTCTAAAGAAGTTGACACTGTCTTGCGAGAAAAAAGTTTATATTTTTGTTTCAATGTGATGATTGCGGAAAAGTTGTAACGAAAACGTCTTGAAAATCATCATAAAAATGGGCTCGACAATAGTATTGATTTTACATACTTGGTTTTGTCGCAAAATGTTGCTAAACAACCACAAGTTTGTCGCGGCAGAACAAGGAAATCTGTTGAGGATGCTTCACTAAAAACGGAAAAACGACCGGTATAGGAATTACTTGTTAATGAAACTCCGACCAAGTTACGCTTTGCTGCTGAGAGTTCTGGACGATTTTTTGATCCCACAGTAACAACACATAAAACTTTATCACCACAGCAAGCTCTGGCACTCTCTATATAAGTTTTATTATATGCCTAGTTCAGTTTATAAAGTATTTGTTCATGGATGTGATATAATTGAATTTTTTTAATTACCAATCTGGCAACTATCAGAAGAAGCTTTGGAAGCTCAACAAAAAGAATTCGAAAAATTCGATCATGTCACACGCGTAAATCATCAAGGGTCAACACAGATAATGACTTGATGAAACACCTTTTTTTGACATCTGATTCCGAGTTATCAAATCTGAGGAAAACAGTATCTAAAAAGACTGAATTTAATTCTCAAATTCTTGAATATTTAGTAACTGAGCAGGTTGAGGAAAAAACAACGTCCAGTAATTTAGAATTAGGTTTTAGTGCCACCTAATCACATTTTTTTTTTCTTGTAAGGTCACTTTATTTTTATTTTTTTTTTTGAGTCATATCTATTTATTTATTTATGTACATTAATATTATAGGATTAAATTAACTTCCATTAAATTTTATCGTTTACAAGAATATGATTCGAAGAAGGAAAGAAAAACAAGTAATGAAATATTTCCTTATATGTTACATATTGTTAATAGAAGTTAATTACAAATTTCTGATCATGAATAAAAACATTCATTGTGATTAGTTTAGTACTTATCTAGAAAGTATTTTTACTGCCCAATATAGGTTTATATAGGCTCTTTTAAAAAACAGTCAATAAATATCCAATATTCGCTTATATAACCCGTTATTGATTTTTGTCTACGCCTATACCACACGACAATGTGCGGTGGGGGGAAAAAGAGGAGCGACTGTCAATTTCTCCAAAAATGTTAACTAGTGGGTCATTTTCGAGGTTATTGAGGTCAGAGAAGCTAAGTGCATATGACAGATGTAAAAAAAAAAAACTACGGCGGGGGAGGGGGCGAAAGGAGCGGATAGGAAAATTCTTTAAAAATGTTAACTATGTCATTTTCGGGGTTACTGAGGTCTGGAAATCCAATGTAACATGGACATTACTTTAAAAAGGGGGCGATAAGATGAAGGGGGAGGGAGAATAGATGAACTAAACAGAAGGAAGTATTTTTTTTTCAAAAAAATGAACCAACTTCGCGCAGGAAAAAGCACTAAAATGTGTGGAATAATATTTTTACGTATTTATAACTGTGGTTAATTCTAAACTTAATTTTGTTCAAAGTTAGGTAACTTGTACATCGAAGTTCTAAACTTCGAAGTCGGCGGAATTTGACAGTATAAGCAGAGAAAAACAAGATAGAGAAAATAATATCTCGTACTGATTTCATTCACAAATACGATTTGCTTTCTATGACCTCCAAACCGACGTGTAAATAAGCAGCCATGGGCGTGCGCTGCAGATTTTGGGTTATTATACAGCACAGTGAGAGCGAGTATTGAGACGCGCTGCAGAAAACTCTCTCTGCTTGCCGTGTTGCTACCGCACTGGCTAATGTCGGGGTGTATTGTGAGAATTGTACGCGCCAATCTCGGCGTGTATCCGTTTGAAGGCCATCGCGTTGTCGAGCTGGCGAGAAGAAGAGATATTATTCTCTCTGTCTTGTTTTTCTCTGGTATAAGGATCCGTACCGATAATTCATAAACAATTAATACGGAGTTGTGCTTCCTTTTTAAAGTTCAGAACTTTTGTGTACAAATTAGGTACTTAAATTCGAACGCAATTATGCTGACCATTAGGATCAGTAATAAATAACTAAAAATATTATTCTTTATAAATAATTTATTAATGTATTATCATTAAGGATTCTTATTGTACTTTAAAATTGCGCCGACTTCAAAATTTAGAACTTCGGTGTACAAGTTACCTAACTTTGAACAAAGTTAAGTTTACCATTTTATAACCACATGCAGTTATAAATACGTAAAAATATTGTTTCATACATTTTAGTGCTGTTTCTTTTGTGAAGTTGGTTAATTTTTTTGAAAAAAAAATACTTTTTAGTGTGAAAACAGACTTATGCAATTGAGTGTATTAAAATTATAAAATTGCGGCTGATAACTTATCACAATTCGATTTCAGTAAAGAGGCAGCCGTTTTGTGTTTCGCTAACAATACCTAAACAAACAATACAGCCCCGAAAAGGATTCCTGAGCTAAACATAAAGACTTCGCCGGCTAATATAATCCAATCTTTATTGTAATAATAAAATAATAATTTTAGAGCTGAAATGTGAAAAGCCGCAAATTTATAATATACACATTCAACTTATACGCTTGAAAAGTCGATTAATTTACCACCACTTTACCTCTAGGGATCTACTCTATAATACTTAATAGTACCGTAAAGTGACGTAACTTTGACCGAAATTAAACTACAAATATAAATATCTTTGCTTTGGCTTTAGCGTATTTGTTCTTTTAGTGACCCAGATGGGGGCTTGGTATAACCCTTTAAATTGCACCATTAGGTGTTCCATTTACAAATTGCATTACGTATTTTTTAAAAAAAAACTATGGTGGTCAAAGTTATGAACGATGGACACAACTTTGACCGGCCCCTTAAAAACCGCATTATATTAAAGTTAAACGCTCTGTTCTATAACATTGACCATCAAGTTCGTTTTTAAAAAATATTAAAGTGGCTTGTACTAATTTTAAAGCAAAAAAATGAGGAAAAATTCCAAAAATAAACTAGTTTATTCTACTTACTCTTAGAAAAACAGTTAAATATCGATAAAAAATAAAATACACACCAAGAAGAATTGGCTTTTTGCTAAAAAACACGAAAAGTAAAACTCTAAACAAGCAAATAACAATGGAAAAGTATAATGTTTTACTTTGTAAGCAAAATATTATTCTATTTTTAGTTCTAGGTTCTCAATATCTTTAAATATTAACCCCCGTTTAGTATCACTGGGTTTATTTAATTTAAAAATAATGGCGTTTTTGGGCACAACTGATTTATCCTCTACTAGAGGCCAAACAAATTTTAAATTTTTCTTTCGCATGAATTTTATTTCGTATTCTTGCCCCAAGGACATTATTTTACCAACAGAATATTTTGGTTTGTTATTTATCGTATTTAAAGACACTACTATTTGTAGCCAACTCTTCTGAGTGAACTAACAGTTTAACTTTTTCATTTATTAAGTTTTTACGCAAATCTGCTAAGTTGGTATTTTCTTCTGATGAATCCTCGTCGGTGATTTGGTCTTTAGTAGTTTCACTTAAAAACTTTTCTCTTTCAATAGTTTTCCAGGTTTCGAAACAACTCTCGTCCGAGCTCTCAGCGTATGGAATATTTTCCTGACTAGTTTCGGAACTTTCGCTGTCAGTTCTTTTTTTTTGCCTTTTCTTTTTCAGGACCTTTTTTTCTTTGGATGGAACCGGAGTGGGATTAACGTTAGCGTTATTGGAAAGTAGATCTTCTAACCGGATCCCTTGGCCAGGCTGGACGTTAATTTTAGATTTTCTTTTTTTCTTAGGAACTTCTTGATCACCATATCTCATTGTTTTAAGCATATCTACTACTACTTCAGAAACTAACTCAGATGAATGATCCCCAGTAGCATTTTGAGGTAGCCGATTTATTACTTCGGTTGGATTGAAAGGAACAATTCCACATTTTTTAAATCCAGAGATTAAATTAGTAGAATGATTGTTCGGGCAAATGCTATTACAAAGATTGTTTAATAGACGAGGAAAATGGTCCTTTTGCATTACCTGACATTTCTTTTGTGGACTGCTTTTCCAGCAATCTAGTATGTCACGCCACTTCTTTTTTAGTGGTGCATAAAAAGCGACGTCGAGTGGCTGGCACAAGTGAGTCGAATTTTTGGGAAAGCATGCAAAATGTTATTTTCCTGGGCAGATTTCAATACTTCCGATGAAAAGTGGCTGGCAAGATTGTCTCCAAGAACGACGATTTTTTCGTCTTTGTGATGGTTTCTAACATATGGCAAAAATAAGTTGCAAATCCAGTCGGTAAAGATCACAGAATCAAACCATCCGCTTTTACTTCTGTTGTATCTTGTCTTGGGGGGTCCTCCCTCTGTCCATGTGGACCATATGTGCTCAGATTTATAGACCACATATGGAGGGAACATTGAACCACTTGCGGATCCGCAGAACATTACAGACACGCTAGCCTTTGTGGAATCACGAATTCTGTCTGGATATTTCGTACCCTTTTTAAATATGTACTTTTTTCTTCCTGGATCATCAGCCAGGTTAGTTTCATCATAGTTGTAAATTCGACCTGGGTCAATAAAGTCTTCATCACTTAGAAGAGTCTCTTTCAATGCATTAAAATATTCCATTATTACATCTGGCGATATTTCCGCCTTTGAAACTTTGAGATTCTGACTCATTCTATGACTAAGTGTTTGATGACGCTTTATAGGTAAATCGTGTCGTCCACTTTAGAGTTGGCATATTTCCTTCATTAAATTGAGGAGCTGTCACTCCTTTTTTATTAAGTAAATCGCTGACCAGATGTTGCAAATCTTTACGACTAAAGGGGAATCCCCATTCGCTAACTTTTAAAGCGTGTGCAACTATAGCTTCTTCTTCGATGGGCGTTAATACAAACGGGCGGCCGATCTTCCCTGAGTGTAGTTGATTACACTTATTAATTAATGTACCCTTGGGTATTTTAAAAGTTCTTGCGGCCATATTTTTAGACATTTGCCCCGACCTTATCATATTCAAAGCTCGTTCAAGATTAACATTGTTTTCACCTTTATCATAGCAACTGTATTTTCTTTTCGGCATTTCTGAAACAAATTATGATAGGTTTTTAGAAAAAAACTTAACTTTGACCTCTATCCCTATCTTTGACCACCGGTCAAAGTTATAGGCACGGAATGAAAATTTGAGGTTATAACTACATTTTTTTACAAACCAAAAAAATACGGGATGACTAAAGTTTAAAATTATCACAATCACTTCACAATACTATAGGGCACTTACCTGTGAAATATTATTGAAAATCACTAGCTAGTTTCAGAGCACTGATATAAAGTTTACCAGCCCTAAATTGGCGGTACTTTTCTTTAAAAGTGGTCAATGTTTTTAGACGGCTTTTACCTTAACGCACATATGAAAGCGCCTTGTAGGGCCATCTATGATACACTGCCCCACTTACCAGCATGAGAAATGTACCGGTTGGTTTCGCTATTACTTTGTGGATTCCTTAAACATCTTTTTTTTAAATTGTGGTCAATGTTACATATCCGGTCATAGTTAGGTCACTTTACGGTAGTTTAATAATATACATATTTCCATTGTGTCATTATAATTTAACCTAAGTATATATTATATATGCCACTTACTTGGTTTAAATATTTTCATATCTTTATGTTATCAAAATAACAACAGATATATTGACAGAATTCGTCAAAATGAACCATATCTAACCATTATCTAATATAGAGAAATACATACATAATAAGAGAATATTGTTTCATTGTAATCATACAGGGTGGTCCAAAAGTAATTAGACATAGAGAAACAGTGAATCCCTGGCATCAAAATTTTACTATTTAGCCAATAATATATTAATTAAACCCGATACAGTGAATTAAAGTGACAATTTTAATTTATATTTTTTCCGCATTCTAAAAAGTTTTTGACATATTGCTGCAAAAATTGGTATAGGGGCGTGGTATTTGAGAGCAGCTAATAACAGGTAATAATAATAAGTAATAACTTAGTCTCAATTCGGTCGCAGCGGATATAGGGCGCTACGTGCGGTACACTTCATGAATTAAAAACGCTCAAATTTTTTTATGACAAAATGCGTTGAACTTTTAATATAAAAAGTTATTTTCTTCTGTTTTTTATACAAAAAAGGCATACCAGTTAAATATCGCTAAAGGTTTTTTTTCGACATAATTGGCATTTTAGCATCAGATGCAGCTGGTTTTTTGGGTTATTTCAAGATAAGTGGCTCATTGTAATACACAAATTTTTGTTTTTAAAGAAATCAGCAACCGTGATATATTTTGAAATACTGGTAGATCACAAATTTAGCATCAACAGTGAACCTTTTTTGCATATGGTACATTATTAGAGTAGAAATATATGTGATAGTCATAATACATAAGAGAAAGAAGGAAATGTAAAAGTAAAATTAATAAAGAAAAACACAAAATATATTGTTTACTGAATTACCTACTACAAGTAAATACTCCCTAAATATTAAATTTAGAGACAAAACTAAAATAAACATATAATTGTAAAAATGGTAACATTATGTAGGTGACCTTCAGTAACTTATGTGACACAAAAATGTAATCAAATATGTGTCACATATATGTTACCTTTGGAGTGGTAACATATTTGACATTGCACACATAAGGTTTATGTTTGTACAGGGTATTTTCCAAGTGGTCAAAAAAGTGATTCTAGACCTAATTTTACTCAAAAAATTCATATGAACGTGAGATCCGAAACCCTTAGTTTTCAAGTGTTAAACTTCTTTTCTGGCGTACTTTTAGGGGAAAGCTCAGTTTTCCTCAGAAAGGTACCCACTTGCGTACGGCAGCTCTTCGTCGGTAGAACAGATGTTCATCTGCTAGGAACACTTACGCTTTTTAAAGGCGCCACTCAGTTTTTCATTTAAATGATTAGTTTTCAGAGCTTCTGAACTGAGAAACCAAGCTCTTTTAATCTAAGTTGGTAATAAATAAATAGACTACCTGAGATTAGCTTCAATCAATTTAATTAAAGCATTATTCCAAAGGAGGAACCGAAAAAAGTAGGTTGATAAATACCAAATAACATAGTTTAAAAATGCATTTGTTCTGATAAAAATAAATATAATGCAGTGAAGCCAAAATTCCCGAGTTATAGTTATATATACATAACCCCTATCTTTGGCCAAAGATTACCCCAATGTTATGTACATTTATGTACAAAAATATATTATAGCTTACACAGGTAATAATGTAAAGAGTAAAGAATGAATGTACGAAATTATGAAGATATTAAGAAAGTTATAGTATAAAAAATATTAAAGTTATGGGATAAAAAAACGCAATTAAGGGAAAATGGAATAGACTGGCCTTAGGTTCTGGTGGGAGCTTCTGAGTGTCCCATGCATCCTGTGAAACAGGCACTTGTTGGTGGCTAAATGTTAGGCCGCCAATCCTGGTTCCTACGGACAGCTACTACTTCCCTGAAGTAAATGGGAAAAGTGGAGAAAAACGTGCTGTGAAACGCCTCTCTAGCGCCTCTCTAACACCCTATCTAACGCCTCTCTAAAACCCTGTAAATAATATTTACAATAACCAAAACGTTCGAAATCATTAAAGAAATTTAACGGCTTACCTCTAGGTTGAGGGGATCTGCCTTACTATGCACATGGCGAATAAGAAATTAAAACGGGACTTCTCCCAGGAAGAATAATCATGAATCGGCAAAAAGACATAATAATAGGTTAAGTAATCCGACACTACTTCACATTACAATAATTGGTGCATAAAATAGCACTATAAAGGCAAAAAAACTTCAGTCAGAAAAATCATGACTCCTCACACGATTAGCAAAATCGGAGTGTCTCGAAAAACGCTGGTACGTCGATCTACGAGTACCACGCATGGGTACTAGACGACATCTCGTCTGCTTGGATGCAACCGGTAAAGATATTTTGGAAGTTGGCGAATGCGATGGATCATGGAAATTTACAAAAATATTAAGAACTAATAAGGGTAATAGTGGTTAAAGATTTAACCGCCACAATCTATTGATCCCTTTTAAACATCTTGAACTTTACTGCATCTGGCAGTTTTTGATATTTGCACTAGTTCTAAAGAACTAAGCAGATAGATTAATGTGTACTCAACTTTATTTAAAGATAAACAGTTAGAATATAACTGAGTTATCGCATTTCCCAAAAAAGTAGTCTCGGCTGATTGAAAAATAAAAGAAGCCCTCAAACTATACATACATAACAAAAGAAGCCCTCAACCTATCATCATATCATAACAGTAAAGCATCGTGTAACTTGTGTATGTGAATATTTTGCTAAGAATTAGCTCTAGAAGTACTTCCTTAAACCTTTAGAACTATTTAGGTTTCTATCCTATACACCCTGTATGAAAACAGGTTCTGTGTTCACTAAACTTGCCATATTTCCTGTATTTTTAACAAACTTTTATTTTACTACAACAATTTCAATATAATTATTGACTTAAAACTATAATGGCCTGTAAACCACATTGATTAGGACACACTGGTTGGCGGTTGCTTTAATATTTCGTCTCCAGATAACCTGAAAGGAAAAAACACGGTGTTTAGATTGATGCAGAGTAGTCTAGGTTTATTCTTTCTGCACTAACCTTTGCACTAATTTTTTCCCAATAAGTGTTGGCGATTGAAATTAAAAACGTGGCGTCCTTTACCATAACGGGGAATGTTTTCGTTTTGTCATTGTCTTCATTATTGTGTTATATGGCACATTTGTCAATTTCGTCTTCTAGTGAGCCCTTTTTCCCCGTTAAAAATCAGCTGATTGCAGCTGGTTCCCTTAATTTGAGTCGCCAATCTTCTACAAATAAAAAAAATGCAGATTAGTGTAACACAAACGAGCAGACCTATGGCTACTTTAACTGCTATTTAGAAAAGTTTATAACGAAAAAGTAATATTAGTAATAAACACTTCCACTGGATTACATTTTTTCTTTTACACTAATTTAAATATTGTATGTGTAGTGGTTTTGAAAGATCAATCCGGATACAGGATCCACCATACAAACCAGTCAATATAATAATACTGTATTTAATCTACTTTGAGAGCGGCACGAAAACCTTCCTTCACCCTTTAACGGGCAAAACTCTGAGACTTTAATAAAAAGTTTTTTGATGGCATATATGAATTAATAGGATGCCTTTAAAGAAAAATATGTCATCGAAATGTTAAATTTACCTTTATTTTTTATATATAGGGTGGTACATATTTATACCAGTGAGCGTTCCTGCATTGAAAACCTTGTCGAAAATTAAAACAAAATTTCTCATCTACATTTTTTCTATGATGGACAAATAATTTATTATGCAAGCTCTTCAAAATTTAAGCTAAAAAAGAGATGATACAACATCGTATGCGAAAAATCGAATTCTCAATGTGACACGGAAAGTATTTATCTTTTTTTAACCAGAATAAAACTTCATATTTATATTTTCGTCTATTAACAACATACGCGGCATTGAAAATTTTGAGTTCAAATACAAAAAATCATAAAAAACCAGAGATATGTGTAAAAAATGTAATTGTGTTTTTAAACAAATTATCTTAGCCGGCAAAAATCTAAAATATTTAAGGAAAAATAAACAATCTAACATTATCACACTATGCTAAATCCAATAGTTCAAACGTGCCTTCGTTTAAATGTTGAAAATAAAAGCAAACACGTTGTTACATGTTCGGAGCCATTTCTAACCCAAAATTATGATTACATAGTTTTTGTTCAATCTGAAGTGTGTTTAGCCTAACTTATAATGAAACAGAATTAGGATACATTGTAAATATGGGTATACTTTCCGTGCGGTTTATTTTTTTAACTTGTATGCCACAAAAAAACAAAGAAACTAACTTTTCCAACATATACATTAGGGTGTCCGTTATTTACCAAGTTGATTTTTTTTCTTGCGGACGCCCCCTAAATTTTTACTTTATCGTCTAAAAAAAAAGGTCAGACCAAAATAAGCCCTTAATATTCAGAATAATCCTTGCCCTAAAGAGGATACATTTCCCATTAATGTAAATTAAATGGGATTTTGCCACTTTTTACAATTAATTTTTTTTTTCTCGGACAAAATGTGTGACAGGTCATTTTTGTCACCGAATTAGTTTTTGTTTTAATAATTAGTTTATTCACGAATGCCTGTTTTCTTAGTTATTTACCTTGATTCAGAAGATCTATTTTCGTTCTTCCGCTATGTGGCCCCCTTCCCTTGCTGTCCAGGCTACCCCCTGGGGGTGTTGATTGCCCTTTTATCTGGTCCAAATCGGCTTAACATGAGCTTGTCCATCTGTTGTAGTCTGCTTTAAAATCTTTCTTTCTGGCTTGGGCCTGAATTTTCGCCTTGCTTAAGGCCTTCCTGTGTGTACAGACAGTCGCCTTTAGTCTATTTATGATAACATATTTTTAGAGAATAAATTTTAAAAGACTACCTACATTTTGAATGAGATTTAATCCCGGTGTTTTCCACTGCCTTCACTGTCCTGGATTTCTGAATCTAGCGTTCCCTATTAATTAAACTCCAAGATTTCCTTCTCTTTTCTTTTCCAAGATCTTGTTTTGAATTTTGTAAACATTTAATTGAGTTATATGAGAAGGTTAGAATTTTTGGTTGAACTGACAGGCTGACACTGTCAGAGTCTTGCAGTGCTGCCAAACCGGACGGGTAAAATTTGTACTGTATCGTTAAGCATTTTCGCGTGGGTTTGGCGGGCTTTCGTTGCTATTTTGTTCAGGCCACCGGCGTAGGTATAACTTTCTGTATTTCCGTGACTTTATTGTTTCACGCCCGGGGTCTCTGTACAATAGTAGTGTCTTTGTTTGGTGGCGTGGCGACAGTTGGAGTAATCAGTGCAGGGCGGAAATTCTTCGGAACCATCTTGGATATGTGTCTGTGGTGGGAGGAAGTGTCATATGATTCTTCCGACACGAGGCATAGGCCGGTCACTTCCACTCTATCCTTCGAAGCAATTGTTCCATGGTCCCTATCTGAAAATTTCAATTTGGAAATTCTAGGTTTTTTTTTTTGGATTAAAAAGTCAGGGACCGCGTTTAAATTCTTGAAGAATTTGTTTCTGCAAGACGCAGGATATTTTTGGGCGACTTCGATGATAGCCACGAACATCGGCAACAGTTTGGAGGTCCAAACCCTGTGGTAACCTTGCTGTGTGGTGCCCTTTTGCTGCCTGTGGAAGTTGGAATTCGAACCCTCGTTGTTAGGAGGTGAGTTGGACCTTGAAGTTTTTTTGCTCCGTGTTTCTCAGGTACTTATCAATCGCCAATTTAAGCCCATAAAATTATAATTTAAAATATTAACGAACCATAATTATCGTTCTGCTTTACGGTACTATGTTTTAAGTAAGACTCTAGTTTTCTCGGGTGGTTCTTATTGCTACACCATATTTTGAGTTATAGTAGTCAAGCCTTCAATTTCTTAAATATTAATATCACTTTAACTAATTTGCAATTAACCTTTTGAGTCTTGATTGTTGGCTGTAAAGCTTGCTCGTACAATCTATAAGTTATGTTAAGGGCTCTTTATACCAGCTTACGGGCCTGGGTTTATTTGAATTAAAATAGTCGGTCACCCGCGTAGAATGTAGATTGTTTTTATCAAGTTTCTTTTATCGGCTTTATGCTGTCGCAAATCATTTGCAGTGGGTTGCTATCTGTAGCGCTAAGTTTCAAACCGTAATTTATGTAGATATAAAGGAGTTGGTGGTACTGGTACTCTGTCAGTATGGTTGGTTATCGTAAACGCCAAGTTGAAAATTAAGCTTTATAGTAAGTGTTTTTTTTTATACTAATTTCTTTGTTATTATTAAGGTTCGGTCGCCAGGTTGTCAAGAATACCACCAAATCCTTTATTTTCCTGTTTTTTTTTTTTTATAAGCTAAGACGTGTACGGGCTTGAGGTATTACGGGTTTTATTTCTAGGAAGCTGGAAAATTTAAATTTATTTTTGCGTTTGTTTATAACGTGGGGCATATTTAAAAAAATTACCGCTTTTTTTTTCTAATTTTACTCTTGTGCGTCTAGTGAGCTGGATGGAACTTTGAAAATTTCCATCAATTTTCACTCTAACTGTACTAGCCCTGTATTACTGCATTTGATTTTGGCGATTTATTACCGATTTTAATTGACTTGTTTACGTAACTTTGATTGTCTTTGAATTTGTGGTTTATTACCGATCTTATTTAATTTATTTACGTGACTTTATCTTTGCGTACTGTGTTACGATTGCTTGATTACCTTTTTATTATTTCGTGTTATTTTTGCTGATTTAATTACCTCTATTTGCTGTATTTGACTACACCATTGGTGTAGTTTTGGTAAATTTATTCGATTTACGCGATTATACCTAGATTTGATTTTTTTTTATTGACTTTTGAGTTGCTGTTGTTTTTATCCGCTCCAAAATGGATTATAATATGCAAGTTCATTGCCTTCGGAAAGAAATGCTTATTTACGAGCTCACGATTCGTGGAATTCCGGCTAGCAATGCTAATACCGCAAAAGAACTTGTATCATCGTTACGTCCTATTTTAAAAATGTAAAGAAAAGGCAAAATTTTTACTCGTCCGGCCTATAACTTTGTTTTTGACGACGAATGTGACTACATAACGAAAACATTACACGATATTGAGAACGCGATCAAGAATATTTCTGGTGACTCAGCCAGAGCGAAGTTCGTGCGTTTGCAGTCGCAACTTGTCCATTTATTCACTCGTGTTGATCGAATTCCGGTTGAGAACCTCAGTGCCGAAGAATCGCAAACTCGGTCTAATTTGCTACTTCAAACTTTGAGCAAATTAAACAGTTTGGATGATCTCCTAAAACAAGATCCGAATTTAAGCGCTTTACTTGATCAAACTCATCTCAACGACTCGGATTCGGATTCGTCTGTAGTTAGCAATGCGTCCAACAGTCGACCGCGTCACACGCGCTCGTCGCCCAAAGTCACTCCACCCGTGGTTAGTCCCAATGTAACAGCTGCTGCCACCTCCGTTAGCCATCCTTCGTGTAGCAAGGCGCAGCGTGTCGAAAAATGGGGAATTAGATTTACCGGCGAGGCTAAACAGATGACGGTGCATAATTTCTTGGAGCGAGTATCGGAACTACGCGACGCTCGTGGTATTTCAGAACGCGAGTTGTTTGAATCCGCTATCGACCTATTTACTGGTAGAGCCCTAAATTGGTTTCGCGCAAATCGTCATCGATTTTCGGACTGGTCTAGTTTGTCTGACCTTCTGTGCAAACATTTCGAGCCGCCAGACTATCGTCATCGGCTATTTAAGGAAATTCTGGACAGGACTCAGGATTCGAGTGAAAGTATCGTCGATTACCTCTCAAGTATGAGCGCGCTGTTTAGACGACATGGCTCCCTCTCAGAGGACGTTCAACTGGATATCATTACCCGGAATTTATCTCCTTTTTACACTACCCAACTTCCGGTAGTTAACAAGTTGGAAGATCTAGAAGAAGAATGTCTCAAACTGGAGGCAAAGAAATATCGTGCCGAAACCTATGTCCCACCTTCTCGGAAAAGGCATAACTTTGTGGAACCGGACTTCGCTTTTATAGCGTCTGAAGCATCATGTTCGAGGAACGAACCGATCGACGAAGTGAGAGAATCTCGTCCGGCACAATCAATCTCTCGGGACGATAGACAGTCACCAAGAGAGCCACGTCCAACAACATCCAGAAACTCAGGGCCATTCTTGTGCTGGAACTGTAATAAGCCAGGTCATCGAAATAGCCAGTGCACTGAACAGCGCAGAATCCACTGTTTCCGCTGTGGTGCCCCAAATGTGACCAGTAAAAACTGCCCTAAATGTTCTTCGGGAAACGATTCTCGGGAGAGTCGATAGGTCGTAGGACTACTCCCCTCCCTTTTATTTCACCGACCAACAACTTTCCTCCCAACAATACCATTCTGCCGACCAACAGCTCTCTTCCTAGGGAAAACCTTTTGCCAACCAATAATTCTCTTCTTCACAAACATCATTCATCCTCTAACCATTCTCTGTCCAATGAAAAACTTTTGCCGACCAACCACTTTCTTCCCAATGGAAATATTTCACCAACCAACCGCTTTCTTTCCGATGAGAACCTTTTGCCCACCAACAACTCGCTTTTCAACACAAGTCATTCACCCCCTAACAATTCTGTTCACTGTAAAAACATTTTGCCGACCAACAACTTGATTTCTGATGAAAGCCTTTCACCGACCAATAGCTCCCCTTCCAACCAGAATCATTCACATGCTAACAGTTCTTTTCCCAATAAAAACCTTTTAAATTTTATCATAGCTCATGCGCATGGCGACCAGCGCCCCTATTTAGAAATTACAATTTTAGGTTATAAGATTTTAGGATTATTAGATTCTGGAGCATCACGCACTATTGTAGGTCGACCGGGTTTCCGAATTTTGGAAAGTTTGGGATTAAAACTTATTAAGCAACAAACTGATTGTACCGTTGCGAACGGCCAAACTTGCTCTAGTTTGGGCTATTTTCAGGTTCCTGTGACTTTATTAAATAGAACTCGGGTTATCGATATTTTAGTTCTTCCAGAACTGTCCCACCAACTGATTTTAGGAATCGACTTTTGGAGAACCATGGAAGTGATCCCCGACTTGAAGCAGGATGTCTGGCATTTTTCCACTGATGATCAACCTACGGAAATTTGTAGCGTTATAGATGGCAACTCTTTATCTGAAACCGACCGAGCGTGTTTAAATGCACTAGTTAAGGAGAAAATATCGGAAATGGGTACTGGTCTTGGCTGCTGCAAGGTAGCAGAACACGTCATTGAGCTTGAACCCGGCACTAGGCCAATTAAACAGCGTTACTACCCAGTTTCTCCATACAAGCAAAGGATTATGGACGAGGAAATCGACGAGATGTTGAAACTTGGCGTGATTGAACCTTCTAAAAGTCCTTGGTCCAGTCCAGTGTGTTTGGTACGCAAGAAAGATGACAGCTATAGGTTCTGCATAGATTTTAGAAAGCTTAATACAAAAACTAAGAAAGACGCATATCCTATACCTTATATCTCCGCCATTTTGGATCGCCTCAGAGACGCCCGCTACATTAGCTCCATCGACATAAAATCAGCGTTCTGGCAGGTACCTCTTAGTGAGTCCTCACGTGAATTAACTGCTTTCACTGTTCCAGGTAGGAATCTTTATCATTTTCTGCGCATGCCCTTCGGCTTGACCAATGCGCCAGCCACCTGGCAACGTATAGTAGACCGTGTACTAGGCGTTGATTTGGAAATTCATGTGATGGTGTATCTTGATGATATAATTATCATCTCCAGAACCTTTCCTGAACACCTTAGAATTCTAGGCCTAGTTTTTGACCGTTTGAGAGATGCAGGACTCATAGTTTCCGAGGAGAAATGTCACTTTTGTAAGCCAGAATTAAGATACCTGGGCTACATCGTAGACGCTCAAGGTTTAAGACCTGATCCTGAGAAAGTGCAGGCCATTGTGAATATAGCACCTCCACGAAATATCACCGAAATTCGACGTTTTATTGGCACCGCTTCTTGGTACCGGCGTTTTGTGCCGAACTTTTCAGCTATTATAGCCCCAATTTCTCGGCTTACCAGGAAAAATATCAAATGGGAATGGACTTCAGAGTGCCATCAGTCATTCAACTTGATCAAAGAAGCTCTTATCACAGCTCCCGTGCTTACATGTCCAGATTTCAACCGCACATTTACTTTGCAGACTGATGCGTCATTTTATGGCTTAGGAGCAGTTCTGACTCAGCAATTTGATGATGGAGAAAAGGTTATTTCCTATCTCTCACGTTCTCTCACCAAACAGGAGATGAAATTAACCGTCACCGAAAAAGAGTGCCTTGCCGTAATTTGGAGTGTAGAAAAGCTTCGTCACTACCTGGAGGGTGTACACTTTAAAGTTATAACAGATCACCATTCTTTGTTATGGCTGCATAATTTGAAAGATCCACAAGGACGCCTCGCTCGATGGGCTCTCCGTTTACAACCTTACGACCTTGAATTGATCCACCGTAAAGGCCGAGATCACGTCGTGCCAGATTTTCTTTCTAGGTCAGTGCCAGTGACTACTGATTCTGTCGCAGCTGTTGACGAACCACCGTCATCATTTTCTGACACCTCAGACAAATGGTATAAAGGCATGATGCAGAAACTAGAAGAACGTCCTGATAAATATCCTTGCTGGCGAGTCGAGAATGGCAATCTCTTTAAATATGTTAAGACCAACAATCCTAGTTATCCAGATCATTCTACCTACTGGAAAATAGTAGTGCCGAAGGATAAACGAAAAGAGATACTACTTCGATGCCATGATAATCCAGCAGCAGGGCACGTGGGTGTTTTTAAGACATTTTGGAAAGTCGCCGAGAGATATTATTGGCCGAAAATGAGATCTGACGTTGCTAGTTATGTCCGTGCTTGTAGAACTTGTGCTCAGAACAAAGTAGAGCAGAAACGTCCAGCTGGTCTAATGGGTAACCGCCCAGACATAAAAGAGCCTTGGCAAGCCATCAGCCTAGACTACATAGGTCCTTTACCTCGTTCTAAACAGGGTAACACTCATATTTTGGTGGTCACCGATTATTTTAGCAAGTACGTCGTGTTATTCCCGTGTCGATCGGCAACAGCAAAATCGTTGGTAAAGTGTGTCGAAGACGGCATCTTCTTAGTTTACGGAGCTCCTCAATTCTTAACGTGCGACAACGGAACTCAAATGAAATCCAAAGAATTTCAAGCCCTTTGCGATAAATATAAGGTTAGAATATTTTACACTGCCAATTATTATCCTAGAGCAGATCATACTGAACGCGTTAATAGAGTTATTAAAACGATGTTGCGCTCTTACGTTCAACAAAATAACCATCGAACTTGGGAAGATAATTTAACTGCTATCGGTTGCGCCATTCGCACTTCGCGACACGAAACTACGGGCTTCACCCCATACTGCGTTAATTTTGGCAGGGAACACAAGCTATTCGGTTCGGACTATGCTGAGGGTGTTCCTCAAGTAGAAACTGAGCGTCAAAATTACATTCGAGAACGAATAGAAGCTTTCAAACAATTATTTAGAAAAGTCCACACTAAAATCGAAGCTTCTCGTGTTAAAAATCGACATAACTATAATTTGCGCCGACGCCCAGTAAGCTTTGTCCCCGGTCAAGAAGTCTGGCGTAAGAATAAAAGTATATCCGATGCAGCGAAATATTATAGCGCAAAGTTGGCTCCGGAATTTGTAGGTCCGTTTAAGATCGTAGAAAAGACCGGCACGTGTACGTATGAGCTTGAAGACGAACACGGTGTTAGTAAGGGCATTTGGCATGTACAAGACCTTAAACCGGTATATGCCGAAACTGCATTTGGTGGTCCGTAGGAGTGAATAAATTGTTAGGCAACTCAAAGTCATTATTTACTTTATTACATTCCGTTGATTTTACTGTCATTAATTTAATATTACGTTTTACGTGTCATTTTGCTTCAATTTATTTATCAATCTATTGATTTCTGAATTTATTAACTTTCGAGTCCATAGCTTCAATTTGGTTAATTACATTTAATTTTTTTTTTCCCTTCTTCTTTCGGTAATAATGGCTTTAGTGAGTTTTCTTTTATCGTTGCGTTAATTTTGACTTTTGGCCCAGTTTAAATTCTTGTTTTTTTTTACTTTCCTTGCTCAGTCGTGAGCAATTTTCATGCTCTGCAGTGTGGGCGTGATTGTGTTTGGATCCATCTGGGCGCGAGACTTGATGGATTTGGACACTGTCACTTAGAATAGCGCTGCACTGGGTTTACTAGGTGGGGTAGGAGTCCCCTGAAAGCCGTGGCAAGGTAAGCCTTCAGCTGCCTTGCTTCTATTGTTTGTAGTAGGTAAGCCCTCAGCTGCCTTACTACTTTCACTTGCCAACACCGCCTTACGCCTCGTTATCTTTTATCTGTCATTACCTGATTATCTTTACCTTATCGTCACTTGGTTTATAGTATAGTAACGTTTATGGTCATTTACTGTAGCTTACCTTTTTGCGTTTATCAGTCTCACGCAGATACCCATCTCGGCGCGAGACGAGATGAGGGTCGGTGTGTCACATGGTAATTTAAGTTTGATTACTTGGTTAGAAGGCGGTGATTAATTAATTTTGGACCTAATTTTCTTTATCGTTTTTTTTTATCTGCATTCACTATTAAGGGTTTTTTTTACTAAAGACTAGGGCCAAAAGTCTTTATTTATTATCTTAATTGGACCTTTTTTTTTTACCTTGATTTGACGTATTTACCTTGATGTGACCTTTTACTTTGATTTGGCTTAATTTTCTCTACCTTGACGTGATTTTATTATTATTCCCTACTTGTGTCTGGAAATTTCGGTTACTTGAACTAGTATGTGTTTTTGCTCGAGTACGACTTTGTCTTTCCTTTGGGGATTTAGAGTAGAAACACAATTTTCTTTCTCTCCTTTTGCTGATTTTGTGAAGTTGAGAATACCACTTATGGTGGGATTCACTGCTAGTTGTTGGCAAGTAACCCAATTTTCTTTATCTCGATTTGCGAACCTTTAGTTTGATGTACTTGTTTCATTTACTTTTGGTCAATTACCTTTTTTTTTATATTTGCGTTTATCTTTGCGATAATTTACTTACCTTTGCGATAAATTTGCTTACTTTTGCGATAAATTTTCTTACCTTTGCGATAATTTGCTTACCTTTGCGGAATTTTGAATACATTTACTTTGGTTTATTTCGATTACCTTGTATTTTGATTTACTTACCTTTATTTTGATTTACTTACCTTACCGTGATTGGCCTTTGATAGGCTTTAATTTGCTTTGATACCTTTGGGTTTTTTTCCTCTATTATTTGGATTTGTCTTAGGTCTAGGTTTTGGTAGGACTATATGTTAGTCTCCGGCCATCTCAGTTTTACTGGTTTTGCGCCTAGGTCCTTATTGATATATTTCGTCTATTCACCTTTTAGACGAAATAAAACTATCCCGATTGCGACTTTACTTTATCTTGACTTTATATCGATTTAGACATTTGTCCCTATCTCGTTTTACAGGCTGCACGGTGTTGGGTGCTACCGGATGTCGCTTCGACGCTCTTTGTTAGATCATGGATCCTTCGGAGAGCAGACCGACTGGAAGGGCTGTTCAGGGGGGGCGGAAGTCTGACCCCTGGGGTAACAGTTTGCCCATCGAACTTGTTCGGCGGGCCAGCGGAGGACCAAGCTACTTTGTTCGGCCTGAGCTCAAGTCGGCCTATTAGGTTGCGACAGGCCGGTGGCAGTGCCACCGCTCAGAACACCCTGATTAATTTTTTTTGTTGTATACAGGGACCGATGTGCTTCCCGTTTGGTGCATCTTTTAGCTTGGTGGATGCTACAATCCACTCCCTTTTGTATGGTGGATCATCTGGGCTATCCCTCTTTTCTTATCATTTTACTTATGTTGTATTATATTTATCTTTTCCTTTTTAGTTGTCCACCCTTTGGTTGGTTTGACACATGTCAATTGGTGATTTAATTCGGGACGATTCTACGGTGTGAGGCTAGTAAACGAGGTTCCCCACAATATTTTTGGGTGTAACGCAATGCTAGCTCCCTTACCAACTTAGGGTTTACGTTCCACACCGAATCTTCCTGGAGGAGGTCGCTGGGTGACTAGTGGCAAAGGGACCAAAGATTTCTTTGAGTATTTAGTTATTTTAAGATTGAGTTATCAGTCTTGTTAGTTAGTATTAGTTATATGGTACTACCTTGGGTTCCCACGTATCTTCACTTATGTTTTTTTTATTGGCGCCAGCATAGCGCAGGTAATTCGTTTTCTTTTTCAATTTTCCTGTATCTACAGAGAGCCTCTGATCCTTATCGTCGGTTAATTTTCATTGGAAAATTTCCCTCCTTTCGTAGGAGAGGGGGAGTTGTGACAGGTCATTTTTGTCACCGAATTAGTTTTTGTTTTAATAATTAGTTTATTCACGAATGCCTGTTTTCTTAGTTATTTACCTTGATTCAGAAGATCTATTTTCGTTCTTCCGCTATGTGGCCCCCTTCCCTTGCTGTCCAGGCTACCCCCTGGGGGTGTTGATTGCCCTTTTATCTGGTCCAAATCGGCTTAACATGAGCTTGTCCATCTGTTGTAGTCTGCTTTAAAATCTTTCTTTCTGGCTTGGGCCTGAATTTTCGCCTTGCTTAAGGCCTTCCTGTGTGTACAGACAGTCGCCTTTAGTCTATTTATGATAACATATTTTTAGAGAATAAATTTTAAAAGACTACCTACATTTTGAATGAGATTTAATCCCGGTGTTTTCCACTGCCTTCACTGTCCTGGATTTCTGAATCTAGCGTTCCCTATTAATTAAACTCCAAGATTTCCTTCTCTTTTCTTTTCCAAGATCTTGTTTTGAATTTTGTAAACATTTAATTGAGTTATATGAGAAGGTTAGAATTTTTGGTTGAACTGACAGGCTGACACTGTCAGAGTCTTGCAGTGCTGCCAAACCGGAGGGGTAAAATTTGTACTGTATCGTTAAGCATTTTCGCGTGGGTTTGGCGGGCTTTCGTTGCTATTTTGTTCAGGCCACCGGCGTAGGTATAACTTTCTGTATTTCCGTGACTTTATTGTTTCACGCCCGGGGTCTCTGTACAATAGTAGTGTCTTTGTTTGGTGGCGTGGCGACAGTTGGAGTAATCAGTGCAGGGCGGAAATTCTTCGGAACCATCTTGGATATGTGTCTGTGGTGGGAGGAAGTGTCATATGATTCTTCCGACACGAGGCATAGGCCGGTCACTTCCACTCTATCCTTCGAAGCAATTGTTCCATGGTCCCTATCTGAAAATTTCAATTTGGAAATTCTAGGTTTTTTTTTGGATTAAAAAGTCAGGGACCGCGTTTAAATTCTTGAAGAATTTGTTTCTGCAAGACGCAGGATATTTTTGGGCGACTTCGATGATAGCCACGAACATCGGCAACAGTTTGGAGGTCCAAACCCTGTGGTAACCTTTGCTGCCTGCAGTTCTGGAATTTAGTTTGTCAAGCCCTCCTTATCTTGGATAAAGGGGGTCTTTGGTAGGGGCCACGAACCTCCCTACTTCTTCCATAGGGGCTACAAAGCGCCCCTCTTAGTTGTTTTGGTAGAGGATACGAACCATCCCTATTTCTGTTTGGCGGGTGCTAAGAAGCCACCCTATGAATTTTTGTATGTGAGGACAAACTTCCTCACGAAGTTTTGGTTTAATTTAATTTATTTATTTTTGCGAGGGCAAAATCGCCCAACCTTATTTGTCACCACTTGTAACCTTTTTTTTTTAATCAGTGTACAAATAAATGTATATAGGGTAAACTTATTAAGTTGTTTTTATCCAGCTCACTGCGCCCTCTGTTTAATTTTTAAGTATGAATAGCAGGTTTGTTGTGTGAGAAGCAGGTCCCTAGACCAACTAGGCGACTTCCAGTTTGCGTCGGTGTAAAAAACTGGTGGCGTCCAATAGAACCTACCCAGCCTAACTGAGCTGAGGGCTAATTTGCAACGCGCTCTACTACACCTGCTTCCCTCAGAACACCCTGTTGTTCCTGTGTTTTTCTCTAGAGTACCTTTAAGAGTTATTTTAATGTTTTCAAGTTAAGCGGTAAGTACTTGGTCAATGATACTCATCATAGTATCTTTGACGGTTTTAAATCAAACACTTTTTATTGAACAAAGTGCGTCGCAAATGACCTATAGCAATGAGATATACATTTTCTTATAGAAAATTGAACGCTCTACAAAAAAGATCTCTTATAATTTTTCGATTAATTCACTCCTTCAAAAGTTATTCAAGGTACTAAATGCGACTTTGCGCGCTTGCGTGAATAGAAAATCCGTGTGTTGGCGGGAATGCTTGTAGTGTAATTTTGAGTCACTTACTGTATTGAAGGGAAATTTCATGAAAGTATACCAAAATTTATGAAATTCAATAAAAATTAGTTGACTGCGTGTTATAAATGAATAGTCTCAAAAATGATTCAAACTGGAACCAGCTACCTGTTATGCGGTATATTACTTTCCATGTTTAAATTTTTTTTACCCTAATTCCACCAGAATTATCTATTTTTAGAAATAAACTAATAACTTTTATCGAAATAATAATCACTTTGCCGTAAAAGTAAAAAAATCTGAAAATTTACATAGAGTTCAAATTTCACCTTGAATAACTTTTGAAGGAGTGTATTAATCGAAAAATTATAAGAGGCCTTTGTAGAGCGTTCAATTTCCTATAAGAGTATGTATGTCTCATTGCTAGAAGTCATCTTGTCCGAGAAAAAAATAATTAATTGTAAAAAGTGGCAAAATCCGATGTACTTTAAATGGCAAATGTATCGTCTTTAGGGCAAGGTTTATTTTGAATATTAAGGGCTTATTTTGGTCTGACATTTGTTTAAAAATTTAGGGGGCGTCGCAAGAAAAAAAATCAACTTGGTAAGTAACGGACACCCTAATATACATTCTATTACACTCGCCGGTACAAATACATACCACATTATGACAGGAGTTCGAACTTTTCAAAGCGGTGGCGCAATATGTTTAATATGGCAGAGCATCTAAAGCATTTAAATGCGTCATAAGGTCGGTGTTTGCCCTAAAATTAATGCATAGATCGACTGTAATAGCAAGTGGTACAAATATGTACCAGAAACCGTTAAAGGGTTAATCGTGTGTTAATAGTGCTTATCACAAAAGGAAATAAATTATAATAACAAAAATAAATATTTTCATTTTATAGTTAACAGAAAATCGGGGTGTGCAGTGCGCGCATCGTGCGGAAAGAAAAGCAACTTACAAACTGCTTCAACTTACTCCGCACACATGCATACCTTGGTTTTCTGATAACTCATACAGCTATAAAATATTCTTTTAATTAGTCTTTAAATAGGTAATTAAATTTAAAAGCGTTGGGCGCACTTACAAATATAGCCGTCTAGGCATACATTACATTTTGTTTATTATGCCTAGACCGCTGCGCCCCACGCTTTCAAATTGAATTACCTATTTAAAGACCAAATGTTTTATAGCTGTACAGGTTAACAGAAAACAGAGGTATGCATGTGTGCGGAGTAAAGGGAGGCGCAGTTCGTAAGTTGCTTTACTTTCTGCACGATGCGCGCACTGTACACCCCGGTTTTCTGTTAACTCTAAAAGGAAAATATTTTTATTTTTAACTTTTTAGAGCGCTACTCATAAAAGAGTGTTTTTTAGTTTTTTTAAATTATAATTTACTTTTTAATTTTTTGTGCGCTACTCATAAAAGCATGTTTTTTAGCGACTTAGGTTTGGAATATACACCAGGTCTCAAAGTTTAATTTAATTTTGTATTATCGACTTTATAAAAAAAGTACCTATCCCAGTAAACACAAGGTAGCTGCTCCAGAAACCGCATTACCGCATGTCCTCTTTGTCGGGGCCCCCCATGGAATGTTCTGTAATGCCGCTCATGGCCCATGCCTAGACCGCTGCGCCCCACGCTTTCAAATTGAATTACCTATTTAAAGACCAAATGTTTTATAGCTGTACAGGTTAACAGAAAACAGAGGTATGCATGTGTGCGGAGTAAAGGGAGGCGCAGTTCGTAAGTTGCTTTACTTTCTGCACGATGCGCGCACTGCACACCCCGGTTTTCTGTTAACTCTAAACGGAAAATATTTTTATTTTTAACTTTTTAGAGCGCTACTCATAAAAGAGTGTTTTTTAGTTTTTTTAAATTATAATTTATTTTTTAATTTTTTGTGCGCTACTCATAAAAGCATGTTTTTTAGCGACTTAGGTTTGGAATATACACCAGGTCTCAAAGTTTAATTTAATTTTGTTTATCGACTTTATAAAAAAAGTACCTAACCCAGTAAACACAAGGTAGCTGCTCCAGGAACCGCATTACCGCATGTCCTCTTTGTCGGGGCCCCCCATGGAATGTTCTGTAATGCCGCTCATGGCCCATGGGCCATGAGCGGCATTACAGAACAGGACGCAATACCGTTAGAGATCCGCTGTGCGTCCACTGGTGGATTAGCTAAATACAGTGGATGGCCCGCTCACGGCTAGGCGGGCTAGGTGCAGTAATGCGTGTTTTTAATACAAATTTAAGATGGTCCGCATTGGGCATTTTAGAAATACTTCTGCAGCACAATAGTCACTGGAAATTAACAAAAATAATTTGCACTTGCTGTTATATCAATTCTAGACAATACATTTTGTGTGTACCTATGCCGGGCTAAAATTAAATTATTTTTGGAAATTTTAACTTATTTTTTTCTGTAAAAGTGTTTCTAGAATAACCAGTGTGACTACTGTGTTTCTACTGACACATTTTTTTTCTCTTAAAATTTAAGAATTGTCGACAAATTGATGTAAAATTTGTTTAGAAAAAATAATAAATAAAATACCTAAGCGTGTTAATTTTTTCCCAGGTGGGTCAATTCAAAAATTCAACTTTTTTTTCGCAAATTACAAAATACTTTTTTTTTACCAAAATATTCCTAGTAGGCTCACTATTAAAAAACCTGAACTTGGCATGGGTCCCATAAGTAGAAACAGATATTATACAACTTTAAAATTTCACGGGCCGTGCCTGCTGCATGAATAGTACACAAAAAAAGCACCAAAGACGTCTATTCGCTTCCAACAAATGGCGATTCGTTGTTATCGAGTAGCACCGTCCTGTAAACTCGGAAATTGCTATCACGCATGCTCATTGAATTCTCCGACAAGAAGAAGGGTCAGCCGCTTAAGAACCGAATGCGAAAGCTGATTTTCGAAGCTGCGCTGCCAGAATCGTAACCGCGTTCGATTCGAAACTAAAGTATCGTTTCTGGTGTGTCGAGTCCATGACGCTTTAGGTTGAAGGCTGGCAATTCATCACATGGAAAAACACACGCGTACCGTATGCAGTCGGAAAATGGCAAAAAGAGCCGCCGACTTCCCACCAGTGCCGACAGGTGGCCGCATGTTTCCCGACTGCCGTTGGTTTACTGGGATATCTTCATAAAAAGTTCTACATTGTAAAAAAAGCACGATTATTCAAAAACTTGATGTAGGACAATATAGGGTGGCTCAAAATGATGAAAGTCACATTTCAATTTAAATTTTTAGCCACCACTGTATGCCCTAGATAAAATTTTTGAATAATCCTGTCTTTTTCACAATGAAGAACTTTTTATGCAGATATATTTTTTTTGTAAAGGCGATATTAAAAATTTTATTTTATTTTTGGAACATCCTGTATGTTCCAAACCTAATTCAGTAACATAAAAAAATTAACTGTAGTTCAATGGCAGTTTACCTTTAAATAATTATTTTATGTCTTTTTAGCTTCATGTGGATTAGGACTTTTACATTTTTGAGCCACCCTGTATGTACTAGATGCAATTTTTGCATGGTAATGCTATTTTCTCACGATGTAGAATAACTTATTATTGTATTGTCACCAGAATTGCTTAAGTTTGCAAAGTTTCAAATCGATACGATAATTATTAGAAGTGGGTGAAAAGTAAGATTTCATTACAATGTTAGAAATAAAAGCGTGTTAAAATAAAAAGAAATGTGTCTAAAATGAATGTGGTTATCACAAAACGCAAACAGAATTGTGTATAATAAGTACAGATCCATAATATAACATTAATATCCTAAGTTAGGATATCTAATCATGCTTAAACGGCTCCCTATGGAAAATAAACAGCTAGAGATTATTTACTTTAAAGAGTAATATTTATAGTTTTTTTTCGTACCTACGATTTTAATTTGACATTTCGTATATCAACAAAATAGTCTTGGAACTTAAATATTTGTATACATACCATGTTTAGTGGCAATAGTAATTTTGAGCAAATGGCCTAATCTGCTAATGAAACCCAAGCAAACCGAAGCAAATGACCTAATCTGCTTTTTCAGACCCTTGATACACCAGATAATTTATGGTTTACAGAGATGCGCTTTCTCATTAATAAAAATGTTTAAAAAATATAAATATCACAAGCGGCGCACATGGGAAAGTAGGGGAGAGAGTGTACGAATCACATACAAATAGATTATAAGTAGCACTAGCGGCACTAGCGTTAACAACATATAAATAAGAATACTAACAGTGCTTACCGTTTACGAATGAAATGTAAAAGGCTAATTGATAGATTTGGAATAAAAGTGAAGCATTAACAAGCCCTCCATATTGGTGTCGTTCAACCTTCGACGATACTGCGAGAATGTATGCGTATAATGGGAAATCGATCTCTCGGCATCGTACGAAGTGAGATTTGCATATTTCAAATACTGGCCACTTGTTTCAAGATTTTCGCGAATTATATGCACACAATTTATTATATGCCTGCCGTCCTGGAATATCATTTATACTGTCCAACGCACTCTTTAAATTTTGTATAATACTCAATGACTCCGCGGCAGTGACATTTGATTTTTGCAAGTCTGAGTGAGAGTTTAGCAATAGGGAATACAGGCGCGAGATGACATCTAAATCGGCTTTTACTTAGGGATCTTCAAAAAGTTGTTGACTGTTGTGAACTGATTTGGCTTCTTGGGGATTCAATTTACCGAGGACAGATTTTACTTTATGGTAATATTTGCTATATGAAACACACGAATCCGTTTCGGTGATTTTAAAAATGCTTTCTTTGTTTTGGCTATTACCTTATCCACTGCTGGGTAACATTTTCGGACTGTTTCTGCTACTAAATGACAGGCATGGATTAAGCATGTAAGTGAAGTAGATTTGGAAAAAATTGTTTAAGTGTCTTGCCAGCTTTTAGCATATATGCAGCTCCGTCACTTGTTAGTATCAGTACCTGTGGAGGAGTTACACCGAACTTTTCCAAAACTTCTTTAACCAGATTTACTATATTTTCCGCGTTTGTTTGCTTTAGCATTCTAGTACATAAAAGATATGGAAGAGAAGAACCGTTCACAGTTAAAGTACGCAATAAAATGTTAGCAATACAGCTGTTCCTGTGTTGGTCGTTTCGTCCATAGTTACCCATATTTTTTAGCTCGGATTTTATGAGCACTTCGACCGACCTTTTTACGCCTGGCAGCCTATACAGTAGTTGATTTCGGATTGGTAGCTTCCCCTTAGGTTGGGTTAAGTTTTCCAGAATAATATAAAATGTACATTTTCAACTATTGCCTACGGAATGTTACAAACACTGATTACAAAAACTAAATCAAACAGAAATTTCTAATAGGGTATGGCGCTTTTTCTATTTTTCCTTGTCTTTTTTAATCTGCACATGTTGTTGACAAGCTAATTTCCTTGAATACACAAGAAACACTTGACAATATTTGCAAAAAACTTTACTTCCCATCTTGGTTAAAGCAGGGAAGCGACTAACATATTTATTTACTGTTGTAACAAAGGGTAGCCCTTTTCACGATATTTTCACCGCCACGGTTATACTGAGCAACACACAGTTCCCCTACAAAAATCCGTCCTGCTTTCCGCGATTGTAAAATTCAGTGCAAGGAAAGATCATATTGTATCTATCCCTCTTATTCTTTCGAGAAATACACAACAAAGATGCAAGTACGCTTTGTGCTTGCAGATCAGGAAGTACACAGTACAAGGTCAAGTCTAGCGCCGGATGGATCGCCGCTGTGTTGTCGGCTTGCTCGCTTTACTTTTATAATCAGCCTAAACTGCCCAGCAGGTGGCATCGGAATAGATAATTATTGTTTTAAAAGTCAACTTGGTAACACAGCGTGCCGCCACTAGAAGTGTCTAAAACTCACCAAGCTTACTCATTAAGCTCCAGATTTTTTAGGTTATGTTCTGTCACACCGCATTAAAAAATGGTTTGTTCGACTGCGCGGTTGAGTTTGAGGGTTCGCACCACCTTTTGCTTTCGGTATTTCGTGATTTTTCTCGGTCGACGCCGATACCTGTGTGATGCTATCCTTTTCTAACGACCACATTCAAAGTGTCTGCCATATATCATGCTTGGTTCGGGAATTTTGGTCGGTTTTTGGAAACTGAGAACCTGTTCCTTAGTATGTAATGATATCGACTTTGTATTTTGTGCAATTGATGACAGCAGCATGAATTGAGACAGTATTTCATTGGTGCAAAATTTGGCTGGTGTTTTAATTCCCAGTTTTGTTTCTCGTTGAATATATTTGCGGGGAAGCGATTTAAAAAAAATTGAGCTCCATTTTTATAAATTACATCCAGTCCAATGCCTTTTTAAATAAACCTTTAGAAATAATGTTTTAAAGAGCCTAAATTTATTATTATTTAGCAGAAAATAAAATATTTTACGACTTTTATTAGTTTTAGTAAATCTTGCGATAGGTACTTCTAATGTACTGTTTATACAAAAATACAAGGTAAAATAAGATGTGGACCGTGTTTATAAATTGTTTTTACAGTGTCGCTTAGACTGGTTTGTTATGGCTTCAAAAAAAATATTAACTCATCCCGTATCCATTCTTTATTCATCCAAGAATCTATAAACTTTGTGATGGCCGTGTTTATTCCCTATACCATTCTGATATCCCGTTTATTAAATTTTGCTATTATAAAAGTGCAAAAAGGGCACTAAATGAAATAAAATGGAATAAAATACATTTCGTCCAGAAAATTGGGGATATAATAATGTACACTTGTGCCAGCTCTTTTCAGTGATTACTTTTGAAAGACCGCAGAGACGTGAGCTTATACGTTTTGTTTTTCTTGCTACCAACGGGAAAGATAAATTATTTTCTATGTGAAAATAAAAATAGAACTTGGGAAAAGTTTAGGTACACAAAATTGAAAGCTGAACAAATACAAACTTGTTGGAGTTGAACAAATAATATTCATTTGTGTGCAATTTTTTTTATATATTTTTAGAAAATAACACTCATTCTAAATATTTATTACTTCTCTTCTAAAATTATTTTACAACAAGTTTCGAAAGAGACTAGTTATAATTTTGTTAGAGGATGTTAGTGCAGATTTTGAGACAAGAAAGAATCATATCAGCTTTTACTTATCTGTGATGTGTGAAATGATGTTTTATGCCCGTATTATTGTCGGTACGTGAGGTTGTCGGTAGGAAAATAAATTTTCACTACAAATCCAGTTATTTCAATTGACAACTACAGTTCTCAAACAGCATCGTATAATACTTAATGACTTATTAACTGCTATTCACAGCACAATTATACAACGACTTGACATAAAAGAGTGATTTTGACATTGGCAGAGATAATAATATGTTACCATTTTGATCAAAATAGTTATTTATACTATAAGGGATGTAAGTAACATTTACCAGTCGAGGACGAATTTTGCGCCCGAGCGATAGCGAGGGCTGGCAAAAAAGTCCGAGACTGGTTAATGTACTTACATCCCATATATAGTATATAACATTTTTCCCCCTCCCTGAATTGTATGTTTACCAGAAAATGCTGGATATATTTTTGGATTTTTATTATCATTACATTCGATAGCATTCTCATTAAATTATGAAGGCAGCCGTGATCCGTTGCCAGAGCAATATAAGCAGTTTTTATTTTATCAACAACGTCAAGTTGACAATTCATAGCGAAAAGCTTGAAGAAGTCGAATTATTTGATTCTGTGTGGACAAAATGGATGTTTCAGACATAGAAAAATCAGCAAATATTGCTTGTTTATCTCTACTACCGGAAAAGTCGAAAAAAGGTATGAAGCAGCATATAAATCCTTTAAGAATTGGTGCCAAAGCAAGACGGCTACTGCAGTCTCAGAAGTCTTGTTTTTGGCGTATTTCCACGAGAAAAGTGCTTTACTGAAGTCCCCATCAAGCTTATGGTGTGAGTATTCGATGTTGAAGTCCACCCTTTTTATAGAGGAAAATATCGATATTTCTAAGTATCCAAAACTTCGAGTATTTTTGAAAAGAAAAAATGATGGTTACAGACCCAAAAAATCGAATGTGTTTAACAGGGAAGATGTGAATAAGTTCATGCTTGAAGCCCCCGATGATATTATGTACTTATTGATGAAGGTCGTAATGGCAATGGGAGTTGCTGGAGCGTGCCGTTCTAATGAACTCTGTGAAATGAAAATGGACAATGTTAAAATAAGTCAAGAAGTCATAATTGTGACCATTCCTGACTCCAAAAATGGAATGTCATGTACATTTACAGTGACAAAAAGTGACGACACTCAGGTTTGTCATTTCAAAATAATTCAAAAGTACATTGATATAAGATCCCACATGACGACTATTAATCCGCGCTTCTTTATGCGATATCAAAATGGAAAGTGCTTAAACCAGCCTGTTGGGAAAAATACGTTTTCGGCAATTCCAAGTAAAATTGCGAAATTTCTAAAGTTTGAGAACTTCAAAATGTATACTGGACACTCTTTTAGAAGAACGTCGGCAACTTTATTAGCAAATACTGGAGTTGATGCATTAGCTATCAAGCGACATGGTGGATGGAAATCCGCTACTATTGCGGAAAGTTACGTAGCTGAGAGCCTCAACAATAAAAAGGAAGTAGCGAATAAAATTTTATACAATAAGACCCAGCCAGAAGTCTCTTGCAGTGCTTCAACAGTGACAGAAACATTGGTTAGAAATGAAGGATCTGTGGAGTCAGAAAATGTAATACACATCAAGAAGAAACGAGAAAACGTGTTTCCAAATTTTGTTAATAATGTTAATATTCATTTCAATTAATATCACCGGATTTTTGTAATATGTTGATGAAATCAAAAATTAAAGTTATTCTTATAATAATTTCAGATTATTCTTTCCCTAGGGATGTAAGTTGACTTACATCCTGTCGTTAAGGGCAACCAATACCTTGTTGAGTAACTTTCACTTCCGTCTGTCAAAGCAGTGTCAAAATAGGTTGCTTACAATACAGGGAGGGGGAAAAAATATTCGCTGAAAAGGTTTAAGGTTAGCTCCCATTTAAGTTACGATCTTCTAACTGATCAGGTAGGTTTCGACAAGTTTTTGACCTGGCACTGTCGACAAGTACAAGTAAAAAAGTATTAGTTATTCTAATGTTTCAACGATTTTTATCTTGGATCTCGTTGCTAAAATGAATGTAGTCCTATTAAGTATACACAAAAAATCAATTGATGAACCTCGAGAGATGTCTGATTATAGGGTTTTGATTAAGTTTTTGAGTTTTAATCAATCTGTATATCAATTTTATGAATTTCATTTTTATTTATACAAAATGCACTTTTTTGGTTACTTTTAATCGTATACAAAAATATGCAAATATTTTAAATCATTTCCTATTAAGTTTGACAAAACAATCACACTTGATTTAATAAAGCTACTAGTACTAACGTACACTATTGGACAAATTCCGAGCAAAAAATGATTATTTCTTTAAATTCCTCTTTTTTTTTATTATAAGCAATATAAGCATGTGTCTGTTAGTAAATTCTAGTTAAATACTTTCCTCACAATCTTATCATTTATAACAATCAAGTAAATTTTGGACACCATTTATGGGGAGAACCGGAGAACTCATTATAAAAATTAAAGAATGCAGAACTAAATGCAACAAAATTAAAGCAACAAGCATGAACAGTAGTTTATTTTAAAGGATACAACACACAACACTTAAAAATCATAGCAGCCAGAAACATAATATTAATAATTAATAGAATATCCATGATTACTTATTTGTTGACAACGTCGCGTCGCGGCACTGAGGCAATCAAATTTTGAATTAGAATTTCAGGAATAGTCCTAAAACCTCATTAATTTTGTCCACAAACGATTGTTTATTTGGAAACAATTATTGTATATGAATACGACGTTATACTTCCTCCCACATATTTTCGATGGGCTTTAGGTCTGGAGATTGTGCCGGTCACTGCAAAACTCAAACATTATTCTCCTGAAACCAATATTTTACCTGATAAACCCAAGACATGACTTTTTAAACATTAACAAACTTACACCCGAGAATTCACACACATTGTTCCAACTAAAAGGGGATACCCCATCATAATCCATTTAGTATGACAATTTTTTCTTGTATTTACATCACTAACCCCAATCACTTTTTCACAAGGAAATCAATTTACAGAATCTGAATTTTCACAAATTCTATTAGGTACATAATACGTGTAAGTGTAGAGTATAATAACGCAAATATTGGGACTACTTCTTATATATTTAACAACATTAGAAACAACTTTATTAATTGAAATTAATGAAATAAAAAAAGTTAGCGGGACAATAAAAGCCCTTGTCACCGCCCTTCCTTTGGAAAAAGAATCAGAAATAAATTCATAGTACATTTGTAATGTAGTTGTCTTTTGTTCCTACACTTGTCAGTTTAAAAGTGAATCCCGGACGAAATGTCGCTTTCAGCTATGTCAAAGAAAAGCAAGACAGGACATCGCAAATTTCATGAGTCTTTAACGGGAGAATCTAGCTGAGGTTTTCTGTCAGATGTCGCCTCGATATCTTAAATGAGAAAATGATCACATATTCAAATAAAATTTGAAGTTGAATTATGTTGCCCTATTCCCACCAAGAGGACACCGTGCGCCTTGTGCTTGCAAACTACAAAATCCTAAAATACGAAAATCCCTGTAAACTGGCAACCACCAATCTACTAACACGAAAAGTATTCTTACTTACCTCACTTCACCCTGCATGTCAAGCAGTCCATGTTCGCCGAAATTATATTATTTCAATCTTTCGGTTTTGTTATCTAGCCCCCAGTATTACGAGGGTAATATAAAAAGTACATGAATGTTTATTAAAACTTATTCAAATTATTTACAGTATGTATTATTATTACATGGAAAGTTCTATTAATACTGTGCAAAATTAGAAAAGACTGTGCTGAATAATTATGTAGGTCATACCGATCTCTAGACGTAATATAACACTTGCTGATTCCATACAATTTTGAGTAGTAAAAGATTGCTGATTTATGTAATCTACATAATGTGTATATCGATACCTTTTTGCCAAAACATCCAAGTCCAGAGGACCTCCTTTAGACTTACGATGTTTTGCCGAAAAGGTATCGATATGTTTTTCTTTACTGGCTAGCAAGAAGTTGGAAGGTGGTAGAGGAACTCTTCCTCGACCGAGGTGGTACCACCCCACACATCCTCTTAAAGGGCTGGTGAAATCCCAACGGATGTTTCCAGCTCTGGATGTGTGAGTCGATTCCCCAGTACACCCACGTTACATAGTACTTAGACCTCGGTTTTCGTGGGCTGTCAGAAGATAAAAAAAGTAGGTGTTGTAATGGATTTAAACATTCGTCTTGAGATTTGGTCAGATCTTTACGATTTGGGATCCCAGGGTTACAGAAAAACCATTTCTGTCGCGGTATGTTTGTCCATCTGTTGACGCGAAAACTCAAAAACTATCTAACAGAAAAATAGTTCTTATTTTATCGGATGAACCTATACAGAGCGAGTAACTAAAAACAATTACGTTCAGATGCACTAAAAAGTAAGATTTAGTACCGGTTTAAATTAAGATCTTCTAGTGGATCAGCTAGATTTTGACAGGGCTTTGTCAAAATCTAGCTGATCCACTTATCAGTTTAAAACTTATGGTTGCCAAATTAGACCATTCTAGCGTTGCCCAAACTGGCCGTTAATTTTCATCTATGTTTATGACATGTTTTATAAAAATAACAGTTTGTACCCTTGACTTTATTAACCACAATTTTGGATTTTGTATCAAATTTTTCGGCATTAAACTTAATAAAACATATTTGTTGTATTTTTTAATAAATAAAAAATACATCATCACACCACCTCTAAACCCTGTGTAATTAAGACATGTGTGTTAGAAAATAAAAAAAAATTCAACCCCACGACTTTTTGATAGCTGCAATAAATTATTTGATTCTCTTACAAATTTAGCCTACCGTCTTAGAGATTTCTTTGTATTATTGCATTAGGTGAAAAGGTAAATACTTACCACGTAAAACACAATATTCACTACCACTAGCGCAAGATATCCAAAGATAAAAAGTCAAAAAAATCTTTTATTGAAAAAACACTCCAGAAACACACTACCAACCTGCTATAAATCGTATTTCAAACTAAGAACTTGTCATAATAAATTTAATAACTTAACTCATAAAATACTACAATAAAAAACATGTGCAAACATTTACCGCCAAAGTCTTTGTAATGGCGCCGCGCTGGTTATTTGAAGAAGCATCAAAGGCTATTAACGGGACATCCCAAAAAAGTCGCTTAGAAATAGCAATATGTGACCACCTCGTACTAGTGGCTAGTTTTAGGTTTTTCTTATGTTTTCAAGGTCGCTGAATGCTGAATACGAATATGAAGATATTTTTTACTTAGAAATGGAGGAACATTACACAAAAGGGCGTCAAAGTGAAAAATGCGAAAAAAATAATTTCGCATTTTTCTTTCATTTTATTTTTAATACATTTTTCAGGCTCAACTCGCAATATATCTGGCAACTATTAATATTTCCTTTTGAAATTTTCACGTATAATCTTTAAACTATTATCAAAAAAAAACAAGACAAAATTTTTAAATTTTACCCCTTTGCCAATCTAAATGAAAATATGGAATGTGTAAGTCGAACATGGCTGACAACTACTGTTTCATATTCTGTACCAAACGAATGAAGAGACAACAGGGCAATAACCATTCAAATTTTGGCTATTTTAATGTTAAACCAAACTTATAATTCCTACCTTCCTACCTGATCCTGATCATGAATTCTCTTAGTTATATAGTTGTGGTCAAAAACAGTTTCATATTTTAAAATATACTTTGCTGTTTGCTCTTAGCACAGCATGTTCTATTCTTTTCAACGATATATCAACTTTTTTGATAACGAATTGTTATAACTAAATGCTAAAAAATCATAGAAAAGTAAAAGTCACCCATCTCTTTTGATATTCATCATTCGTATAATAAAAATCATGCCACAGCTAAACAAAAGAACTAGCGGTACATTTCAAATGACACCTGTAATTGACGAAGAATATCGTTGACCTTCGTCACACAGCCAACCTATTTCCGTTGCGTCGATTTGCTCTTCCAGTGTGTAATGTATCTTTATTCATTAGGAGCGAGTAAAAGAAGAAGGCAATATGACTCGAGGGCGATATTGTCTTTCGTGAATGTTATGTTGAATAAAGCACATACATATTTTATTGAGTCTTTCGGATTTCTGGGATAGTGAATTGTAAAAATATAAACCGAAAATCGCTACCCGCCCTGATGGGGAGTAGTCAAACTAAATTGCTAATAGCTCTGTAATGCCAAAATAAACAGGTGGTAATCTAACAGTGAAACAATCTACACAATAGGTGTTCTTTCTGATCGAGGAAAGTTTTCGATCGATTTGGTTCACTTCATAAACTTTACAACTTTTAAAGAAAAAGATCTAACAAAAGAAAATTAAGTTTGACTTTCCAAGATTTAGAAAGCTATATTACAGGGCAAAGTACAAATATTTACCCTCTAATTAATTCTCGTAAATTCTATAATGCGAAAATCAATGTGAATGTTTGCCCCCTTGCTACAAGGGCTGTTGCTAACAAATTTAAAAATAAATAGAACATTGCCATGTAATAAATATTTATCTCTCTAAGGACACCAAATGATCATATTATTATAATCTTTATGTTTTTATTGAAAAAATGCTGAATAAATTTGGTAGTGTTTTTACCATTAAAATATCGTGCCCTTAAAAATGACAGTTTCTTTTTAAATTAAAAGAACTATTTTTAAATATTTCATAAGGAAAAGAAATATTAGTTTATTTTCCTAGCTTATATGTAAAAACATTATTAATCTCTAAAACTGGCAAATATTTTATTTACAACATTGCAAAAACTATTGTTATTAGATCTCGAAGAATGGTATACTTATACATGAAGGTTGTTTAACGTTTGCATGAAGACTTATAGACGGAGAGATAGCGTATCTTTTTTTCTTCGACAAGGAATATGGATGAATTATTCCGAAAAATGTTCTAACGGTCGTAAATACCTTCGGCGGAAAGCCGCCTGGGAGATGAAAGTGAGTGTGAGCGTTCAAAGATGGAAAATTTTCAAGTTTCTTAAACCACTCGGATATGACTGAAAATTTTATAGGTAGTATTAAATGATGCCCTTATGCCACCTGCAAACCGGCGGAAACCGCACTGGAAGAGACGTGCCTTCCGGAAAATTTTAACCTTAGGAAAACTTCGGAAAAGCTTAATAAGGTATATGTCCGCCGACATGGGTACCCTTAAATCACTCTGTAGTTTTTCCTATCTAATTTTTTTTTAAATTTTTGAACGCTATCTTATAGAGGGATAATCATATTTTAAATTGAACACAGAATGGGTCATTCGGGAGCACGAAAAAATCGGAAAAGCTTAATAACATGTTACATGTTACATTTGTCCGCCTACTTCGGTACCTTTAAATCACTCCGTATTTTTTCTTATCCAATTTTATTCCAATTTGTCAACGCTATCTTGGGTCATTCTAAGCGTATTTAAGGGGGTAAAACTGAATTGTAGTGATTTTTTACACCAAATCCTATTTTTAATCGACAATATTCTTCACAAGTTACTGATTCTTTTTGGATTTATTTTATCCGTTAATTATCTAAGAATACTTCCCACTAATTTAAATGACTTATTTTTTCGCTTAAGTTATAAATAAATAGGTTTAGTTGCATCCGGGAAATGCAAAATTTCAAACTTTTAAATTTTCGACCACTGCCATGAAAACACAGAATTGCAGTTTATTTGCGTCGAAATTATTAAAATAAGATGCGTCAAAATTTCGCAAAAATGACAGTTTTTGTTGCAAGATTGAAAAGTTCCTGGACCGATTTTGGCTTGAAATATATATATATATATATATATATATATATATATATATATATATATATATATATATATATATATATATATATATATATATATATATATATATATATATATATATATATATATATGCAGCAAATGAAAGTGTACTCTTTAAAGTTTAGTCCGAGCTTTCGGAAATTTTTATTTCCATCATCAGGGAATCTACAATTAATAGTTAAATGGGAGTGTGTTACATTAAACGAGCTTAAAGTAACTTACAACTTTGTTGAGGTTGGTCATCAAGATATCAATTGTAGAACTGAACATTGTCAAGACAAAAAGCCGTAATTTGGGTCCAAAACATTAAAACAAGTTAAAATTAATTTTTACAGAACACACAAACACTGATAAAATTGCTTAATTATTAGGAAAAGAGGCATTAGTTATATAAAATATTGTTTGAGTTTAATCTTAGGTTTCATTTTGAATACTGTCAATGACAGGAGAAAATAATTTTTTATATTCTTAACATTTTTGTAGGGTTAGGGACTAAATGTGTATAGTGGTTACACGAATTCAAGTTTTAGTGTGCAGTATCCCGATACCCGAGCAATAGCAAAGTTAAACCAAAGAAAAAATGGTACCATTCATACTAGAGGGTGGTTTATTATCTAGGAAAAGAAGATAAGAGTAGATTGAACTTAAATGATTAATATCTGTTTTTTTATTAATGCAGTTAGGCTGTTGTGAAATAAAGGCCATCTCCAGAAAAAGCCTCCTGGTGTAGTTAGGTTCTGAGATTAAAATTTTTGTGGAATTGTAGTCCATGTTGTGATTAAATTTATTTGCATGTTCTGCTAAGGCGCATCTTTCTGGGTGAAGTCTACAGTCACTCCTGTGCGAAACAATGCGGTTAGAGATAGGTCTTGAAGTTTGACCAATGTATATTTTATCGCAGTCCGCACAAGGTATACTGTAGACCACATCAGACCTAGCTGTTAAAGGGGTTTTATCTTTGAGTTTAGAGTATACAGAGCGAATTGTAAGAACTGATTTGTTTGCAATTTTTATATCTTTAATGTGACTAAAAATCCTAGTCAGGCCGGGAGTGACCTCTCTAATGAAGGGTAAAGTTGCGAAAATAATTTTTCTTTCTGGGTTCGTCCCAACAACACTACTTACATGACTCCTATTAGGAGTATTGGTGTCAGTCAATGTATTGGACGAACTGAACAGTATCTTTTTTATTAAGGTTGGTGGGTAGGAGTTATCTGTAAAAAGTGTTAATAGGATGTCTAGATTCTTTTTGTGGAAGGATGGGTCTGAGATTTTCAAAACTCTGTTCTTCATTTGTTTTATTAAATTCACTTTTGTAGAGAATTTATGGTATGATAAATAGTTCAGGTACCTGCCTGAACTGCAAGGTTTCCTGTACCAGTCAATAATGATTTTATTCTCTGGAGAACGTATAAACTTGGTGTCCAGGAACGGGATAGCTTGTTCTTCATTCTCTGTTTCTATAGTGAATTGTATGTACGGATCATAACTGTTAATAGTTTCTACTATCTCATGAATACCATCCTGAGGTAAGGATAAAATGATATCATCTACATATTTTTTTATGAAGTGGAGATTGAAGGATAGGACAGGGATGACAGTGTCCAGCAGGTCGTCCATAACATAGGCTGCTAGAATAGGAGAAATAGAGGCACCCATCGGTGTGCCAAAAGTCTGTTTGTAATGTTTGTTATTAAAAGAGAAATATGTGTTTTCAAAAAGGAAGGTTATCAATTCCATAAAGGATTCTTTATTTGTATTACAGTGAGTGCTGATACGGTCCCAGTTTTTGTGGATGGCTCTGTGAGCAGCATTTAAGTAAACGTTACTAAAAAGAGATATCACATCCAGACTAGCCAGGACATAATTGTTAGGTAATATCATGTTGTTGAATCTTTGTGTGACTTCAAACGAGTCTTTTATGTAATATTCATTATTATAGTCATAAGCTTTAGTTAGAATGTCTGTGACAAAAGATGCAATTAGCTCTGTAGGTGCTCCAATAGAGGCTACTATAGGCCTTACTGATAAAGTAGGTTTGTGTATTTTAGGGAGAGCATAAAATTTTGGGGATATACCTTTATAGCCAGTAAGTTGCTTTTTTTGAACTTCAGTAATCTGGTTAGTGGTTTTTAGTCTTTTAACCATATCATTGCATTTTCTCTGTATGGACAACGTGGGGTCCCTTGGTAGTTGAACATATGAAGTGCTAGTGACTATTAAGTCCTCAGTTAGTTGTAAGTAGTGTTCTTTGTTCATGATGACTGTCACGTTGCCCTTATCAGAATTTGTTACAATAATGTTAGGGTTGCTTTTTAGAAATTTTTGAGTTTTATTGTATAAATTATGAAAGAATGAATTATTAATTTTGTTATTGTGGATATAATTAGTAATTAAGTTAGTAGCTCTAGATATTGTGATATTTTTTAGTGAGATGTCATCTATGTTAGATGTGACATAATCCACGTCCGCCAAAACACTTTTGATGGAGATGTCCCTATTTATTATGGGTTCAATGCAAAATTTTGGACCAAGTGATAAGAACTGTAATACATCATCTGGTATTACTGTTTCTGTAAGATTTTTTATCCAATTAGGTTTGGTTTTGAGTTTTTTTATTGATTCTTCATTCTTTAATTTGTTTAGTTTGTTAATGTTATTAAATTTAGTTTTATGAAATAATCTATTGTAATGTCTCAGTTGTTTACCTGAGAAATTATTGAAAATTAATTCATTAGTATGTGTAATTATTTCTACTTTAAGAGTTTGGAGAGACGTTTCTAATTTATTAATAACTTTGTGATTGATCGCAATCTCAATACTTATCAATCTATTCCCTAACCTTCGGACATATTCAGTAATGTTTGAGTGTGCATCTTGTCGGAGTAGAAGTTCTTCAGTAGGTCTAGTCGTGGATGTAATGTGTTGTGGGAGGATGCCTAAACTTCTGCATTTGAGTAAGAAAGACCTTCGGTTGTACTCCTTGGCAAGTTTCATTTTGGTCTTGGACCACAGCTTCAGCTTCTCCACTGCAATGTTCCCGTATGTAGCCAAGATGGTTTGGTAAAACCCCATACCTGAGAGTTTAGAGAAGGGTAGTCGTTGCTGACTAGTTAAGGAGTAAACTAGTAAATATTGGGGTATGCAGCAAATGAAAGTGTACTCTTTAAAGTTTAGTCCGAGCTTTCGGAAATTTTTATTTCCATCATCAGGGAATCTACAATTAATAGTTAAATGGGAGTGTGTTACATTAAACGAGCTTAAAGTAACTTACAACTTTGTTGAGGTTGGTCATCAAGATATCAATTGTAGAACTGAACATTGTCAAGACAAAAAGCCGTAATTTGGGTCCAAAACATTAAAACAAGTTAAAATTAATTTTTACAGAACACACAAACACTGATAAAATTGCTTAATTATTAGGAAAAGAGGCATTAGTTATATAAAATATTGTTTGAGTTTAATCTTAGGTTTCATTTTGAATACTGTCAATGACAGGAGAAAATAATTTTTTTATATTCTTAACATTTTTGTAGGGTTAGGGACTAAATGTGTATAGTGGTTACACGAATTCAAGTTTTAGTGTGCAGTATCCCGATACCCGAGCAATAGCAAAGTTAAACCAAAGAAAAAATGGTACCATTCATACTAGAGGGTGGTTTATTATCTAGGAAAAGAAGATAAGAGTAGATTGAACTTAAATGATTAATATCTGTTTTTTTATTAATGCAGTTAGGCTGTTGTGAAATAAAGGCCATCTCCAGAAATACGGGAACATTGCAGTGGAGAAGCTGAAGCTGTGGTCCAAGACCAAAATGAAACTTGCCAAGGAGTACAACCGAAGGTCTTTCTTACTCAAATGCAGAAGTTTAGGCATCCTCCCACAACACATTACATCCACGACTAGACCTACTGAAGAACTTCTACTCCGACAAGATGCACACTCAAACATTACTGAATATGTCCGAAGGTTAGGGAATAGATTGATAAGTATTGAGATTGCGAGCAATCACAAAGTTATTAATAAATTAGAAACGTCTCTCCAAACTCTTAAAGTAGAAATAATTACACATACTAATGAATTAATTTTCAATAATTTCTCAGGTAAACAACTGAGACATTACAATAGATTATTTCATAAAACTAAATTTAATAACATTAACAAACTAAACAAATTAAAGAATGAAGAATCAATAAAAAAACTCAAAACCAAACCTAATTGGATAAAAAATCTTACAGAAACAGTAATACCAGATGATGTATTACAGTTCTTATCACTTGGTCCAAAATTTTGCATTGAACCCATAATAAATAGGGACATCTCCATCAAAAGTGTTTTGGCGGACGTGGATTATGTCACATCTAACATAGATGACATCTCACTAAAAAATATCACAATATCTAGAGCTACTAACTTAATTACTAATTATATCCACAATAACAAAATTAATAATTCATTCTTTCATAATTTATACAATAAAACTCAAAAATTTCTAAAAAGCAACCCTAACATTATTGTAACAAATTCTGATAAGGGCAACGTGACAGTCATCATGAACAAAGAACACTACTTACAACTAACTGAGGACTTAATAGTCACTAGCACTTCATATGTTCAACTACCAAGGGACCCCACGTTGTCCATACAGAGAAAATGCAATGATATGGTTAAAAGACTAAAAACCACTAACCAGATTACTGAAGTTCAAAAAAAGCAACTTACTGGCTATAAAGGTATATCCCCAAAATTTTATGCTCTCCCTAAAATACACAAACCTACTTTATCAGTAAGGCCTATAGTAGCCTCTATTGGAGCACCTACAGAGCTAATTGCATCTTTTGTCACAGACATTCTAACTAAAGCTTATGACTATAATAATGAATATTACATAAAAGACTCGTTTGAAGTCACACAAAGATTCAACAACATGATATTACCTAACAATTATGTCCTGGCTAGTCTGGATGTGATATCTCTTTTTAGTAACGTTTACTTAAATGCTGCTCACAGAGCCATCCACAAAAACTGGGACCGTATCAGCACTCACTGTAATATAAATAAAGAATCCTTTATGGAATTGATAACCTTCCTTTTTGAAAACACATATTTCTCTTTTAATAACAAACATTACAAACAGACTTTTGGCACACCGATGGGTGCCTCTATTTCTCCTATTCTAGCAGCCTATGTTATGGACGACCTGCTGGACACTGTCATCCCTGTCCTATCCTTCAATCTCCACTTCATAAAAAAATATGTAGATGATATCATTTTATCCTTACCTCAGGATGGTATTCATGAGATAGTAGAAACTATTAACAGTTATGATCCGTACATACAATTCACTATAGAAACAGAGAATGAAGAACAAGCTATCCCGTTCCTGGACACCAAGTTTATACGTTCTCCAGAGAATAAAATCATTATTGACTGGTACAGGAAACCTTGCAGTTCAGGCAGGTACCTGAACTATTTATCATACCATAAATTCTCTACAAAAGTGAATTTAATAAAACAAATGAAGAACAGAGTTTTGAAAATCTCAGACCCATCCTTCCACAAAAAGAATCTAGACATCCTATTAACACTTTTTACAGATAACTCCTACCCACCAACCTTAATAAAAAAGATACTGTTCAGTTCGTCCAATACATTGACTGACACCAATACTCCTAATAGGAGTCATGTAAGTAGTGTTGTTGGGACGAACCCAGAAAGAAAAATTATTTTCGCAACTTTACCCTTCATTAGAGAGGTCACTCCCGGCCTGACTAGGATTTTTAGTCACATTAAAGATATAAAAATTGCAAACAAATCAGTTCTTACAATTCGCTCTGTATACTCTAAACTCAAAGATAAAACCCCTTTAACAGCTAGGTCTGATGTGGTCTACAGTATACCTTGTGCGGACTGCGATAAAATATACATTGGTCAAACTTCAAGACCTATCTCTAACCGCATTGTTTCGCACAGGAGTGACTGTAGACTTCACCCAGAAAGATGCGCCTTAGCAGAACATGCAAATAAATTTAATCACAACATGGACTACAATTCCACAAAAATTTTAATCTCAGAACCTAACTACACCAGGAAGCTTTTTCTGGAGATGGCCTTTATTTCACAACAGCCTAACTGCATTAATAAAAAAACAGATATTAATCATTTAAGTTCAATCTACTCTTATCTTCTTTTCCTAGATAATAAACCACCCTCTAGTATGAATGGTACCATTTTTTCTTTGGTTTAACTTTGCTATTGCTCGGGTATCGGGATACTGCACACTAAAACTTGAATTCGTGTAACCACTATACACATTTAGTCCCTAACCCTACAAAAATGTTAAGAATATAAAAAATTATTTTCTCCTGTCATTGACAGTATTCAAAATGAAACCTAAGATTAAACTCAAACAATATTTTATATAACTAATGCCTCTTTTCCTAATAATTAAGCAATTTGGTAATTATTGATATTACTGGAAACAGCGAATTTTTTCATGAAATTTTGCACATACCCTAAGTTTGGGTCGTAGAACACGAATCCGAAGTCAGCTTTTGGCGGTCTCGTATGGTTTTTCCAAAAAAAAATTGTTTTTGGAAAACTTTTAGGTTAACTTTTAGGTTACCTTTTTGTTATAGATTCCTTTAAGTTTCGACACTTTCACTTCAACATATCTGTAAACTTATAATTTTTATTAGTTTTCGTCACACAAAACACCACATTTAGGCAAAAATAGCTAAGAAAATTGCTTTTTTCTATAGAAAATTCCATTTTGGCTGTGTACCGTTGTCAAAGATGTCATTATTTTGCCAGCTGTCAATTTTCCGGCGTTGCCACGTTGCATTTTATTTTCCCTAAAAGGGCAAAAAGATGACCCCGACCAACACCCTGGGGCACCGATCCCTCTTCGCCTGCGAGGAAAGAGACTGGTCAGGGCCCCTAACCAGGTGCTAACCCTGCTCCGACCTTAGGGTGCCCTCCGATCCACCGTTATACCACCGTTATATCGAAAATATTAGATCTGTCACCTAATTCACCGACTTAGAAAAGTTTTTGATACGAACGGTGGATCGGAGGGCCCCCTAAGGTCGGAACAGGGTTAGCACCTGGTTAGGGGCCCTGACCAGTCTCTTTCCTCGCAGGCGAAGAGGGATCGGTGCCCCAGGGTGTTGGTTGGGGTCATCTTTTAGGGAAAATAAAATGCAACGTGGCAACGCCGGAAAATTGACAGCTGGCAAAATAATGACATCTTTGACAACGGTACACAGCCAAAATGGAATTTTCTATAGAAAAAAGCAATTTTCTTAGCTATTTTTGCCTAAATGTGGTGTTTTGTGTGACGAAAACTAATAAAAATTATAAGTTTACAGATATGTTGAAGTGAAAGTGTCGAAACTTAAAGGAAACTATAACAAAAAGGTAACCTAAAAGTTAACCTAAAAGTTTTCCAAAAACAATTTTTTTTTGGAAAAACCATACGAGACCGCCAAAAGCTGACTTCGGATTCGTGTTCTACGACCCAAAATTAGGGTATGTGCAAAATTTCATGAAAAAATTCGCTGTTTCCAGTAATATCAATAATTACCAGCAATTTTATCAGTGTTTGTGTGTTCTGTAAAAATTAATTTTAACTTGTTTTAATGTTTTGGACCCAAATTACGGCTTTTTGTCTTGACAATGTTCAGTTCTACAATTGATATCTTGATGACCAACCTCAACAAAGTTGTAAGTTACTTTAAGCTCGTTTAATGTAACACACTCCCATTTAACTATTAATTGTAGATTCCCTGATGATGGAAATAAAAATTTCCGAAAGCTCGGACTAAACTTTAAAGAGTACACTTTCATTTGCTGCATACCCCAATATTTACTAGTTTACTCCTTAACTAGTCAGCAACGACTACCCTTCTCTATATATATATATATATATACATATATGAATAAAATTTTAAGAACCTTCTACTTTAAGTTCAGAGATATTTCATTGGATGAGTTACGCATTAAATGCCATTTTTATTGATTTTTTGATAGCCCTATGATCTATAATACATAATATGATTTTAAACAATCATAAAAAATGTAAATGGCAAATCGGCGGATATATACCCTATGCTATAAGCTTTCCCGAATTTTTTCTAAGGTTAATACTTTCCGCCAGTTTGCAGGAGGCATAAGGTCATCATTTAATACTACCTAAAGAATTTTCAGCCATATCCGCGTGAATTAAGAAACATGAAAATTTTACAACTTTTAACCCTCACACTGACTTTCATCTTCAGGCGGCTTTCCGCCATAAGGTATTTACGATCGTTAGAGGGATAGAACATTTTTCGTAATAATTAATACATCCATATACCTTGTCGATGAAAAAACGATACGCTATCTCTTAGACCATTAGAAAGTGAAACAAACCAGTCTCTAGAGTAGATATACAATTTTGTTCATCACAACGCCTAACCCCGCCCTTGAACAGAACTCACGGCCACCAATACTCGGTGCACAAAATATGATGTTGGTGGAGCTTTTAAAGCCTGGTGACTTGCAAAACATTTTACAAATATAAGTTAGGGAAAATACTGAATAAAATTTGTATTTACCAAAATGTTTATACACAAAGTCAAATAAATGCCACGCTGACATTTATATGTATACATTTCAATTGAAAATACCGGTAAAGGTAAAACATCAGACATTGATCTTGTCGATTTGTGATTTGAATATCAAAGTATTTGTAAAATATATGCCTTTCAAATTTAAAAACAAACTGCGTCAAAGAATATTTACAAGACTAGGTATTTCCAAATATAGATTCCTTTTAGCCCTACAGGATAAAAACAACAATAAATTAAAAAATTGTATCTCTGCTAATCAAATTTAAATGGCAGAAGCGTATTATTTAAGCCAATTGGACCATGCTTATCAGAAAGGAAGTAAGTGCCAAATTTGAAATATTGAGTAAAGTTGCTTTACAGTTACTTACAATGTCACATTTGTTTGGTTGGTTCATCTGCATATTTTAAATGTAATAATATAAGGAATGGGTTTTGAATCTTTTATAAATAATATTCTCTTATGGAAGCTACGTCGTCGCTTATCTCGATTTTTATCAATATGTCGTTTGGTGTCTTTCTGATGAACATAATTCAGTTATTTTAGACAGATGTACCGCGCGTTCAATTTAGCTTGATAACAATTTGATTCGCTGTAACTTTTTTGTTTTTAAAGATATCAAGGTAAACAAAAAAACAAAATGTAGGGTTAGTAGCCAAGTTTTTTTTTAAGTTACACATAAAACAAAACACTAACAATTTTCTGAGATAATAGCCTACCTTATATATTTTTAAATGGAACACCCTGTATATTATATATGTATTCAATAGAATACGCTATTCTGATTACAATAATATACACACTTTGTTTTTTAATCCACTCGTTTTTGACATATTGTCAAAAATATGAAATTTTTATCCTACTTAATCTCGAAGAGTGCTGTGACTAGATTTGTTTTCAGCATACCAGAGTAAGAGATTAAGTAAGATAAAAATTTCATATTTTTGCCGATATGTCAAAAACGAGTGGATTAAAATATAAAGTGTGTATATCATTGTAATCAGAATAGCGTATTCTACTGAATACATAAATATATAATATAGAGAGTGTTCCATTTAAAAATATATAAGGTAGGCTATTATCTCAGAAAATTGCTAGTGTTTTGTTTTACGTGTAACTCAAAAAACAACTTGGCTACTAACCCTACATTTTCTTTTTTTGTTTACCTTGATATCTTTAAAACAAAAAAGTTACAGCGAATCAAAATGTTATCAAGCTAAATTGAACGCACGGTACATAGGTATCCAAATAAAAGTGAACAGGCCTTACAACTTTTTTATTTTTAAAGATGGGAAAAAATGTTGAATATGAAAGTTTTGGGGATTTTTATTGATCATTCACATATGTTATCAGCAAAACAATTGAGCATCGAATAAAAAAAATAGTATAAAACATCGATTTTCTCGCTTATTTTAAATTGGATGGTATGATTTTTATCATATTTTTGGATTCTAGGAGACGTTCTAGACATATTTTGTATAACACACCCTATCCTCTGAGGTTTTTCAATCGTATTTGAAATATTTCAAATTAAAAATTATTTCGCATAAATACACTTTAAACATAACTATCAAGGTTGCGAACGAAATACCTGCTACCTTTTTAAATTTTCTTCGTAGATAAGTCAAAGTTAATGTCTAGGTTGACAATAATACTTTAGTCACCGTGAATGAATTTATAATTTTATTTTTATGCAAAATGAGTTATTCTATTAAACAATAAATGTTGATTTGTATTAGTTATTAATATTTGAAAGCAATAACCAGTGATTATAAACAATAATAAATGAATTATCACATAAACAGATAAATGTTAACATTGGCGAATAAATATCAAAAGAAATTTTTCACATGTCCGCATTTAATTCTTCGCACTTTCCATACATTGCTATACCTGCCCCTGAAGTGTATTTATAATAACTTTCAGCATCATTTTCGTTCAGATTTCTTACTTCATTTCTCACCTTCCTTTGAATTTCTTCAATACTTTCATTGATTGCTGTGTATACATAAGTCATTTTTCCAATGACCCCAAAGAAATATATCTAAAGGTGTGGGGTCTGGGCTATTTTCAGGCCAATGTACAGTTCCATATGTACCGATCCATCCGTTATACTGATGGTTTAAAATATTGCGAACCTCAATTATTATATTATGGGGATGAGCTCCATCCTGTTGATAATTCGTCGACGTTCTTTAAGTGGAAATTCGTCGAGAATATCTTCAATTTCATTTTATAAAAAATTAAGATACCTCTGACCAATTAATGCTCCCCAAAAAAACAATGGTCCTAGAATTTTATTTTGTAATATCCCACACCAAACGTTGTTGATTGAATTAGGCCCCTGAAAAGCAATATCTATGCCGGTAAGTGGATTTTCATCCGACCAAATAAGAACATTTCGTCTATTAAACATTCCCGCAGTTGAGAAAGTTGCTTCGTCTGTCCAAACGATAGTATGAAATAAATTAGGATCTTGCCGCATTCTTTCGTTAATATTTGTGAAAGAAGTATATCTCCTTTCTTTTAGATCGGAACTAAACTTTTGAGCTGGCATAATTTTATATTTCCTAATATACTTAAAATACTTTAGCGTTCTTTGAACTGTTCCATAAGTCAACATTTTATATCTTCTTCCATATCTGAGATACAGCACACAATCGGGAATTAATTTTTTGGATTTTTGATTATTGATTGAGTTCTTTATCCTTCTTCAATACTTTCTTCATATTGCCTTTGCACCGCTTTAACATTATTGTTATTTTTAAATATAAATTTAACATTTTGTATCGTTCATTAATAGAATAAGTCATTTAGCATAAAAACAAAATTATAAATTCATGGTGACTAAAGGATTATTGTCAACCTTAACATTAACTTTGACTCACCTGCGAAAAAATTTATAAAGGTAGCAGGTATTTCGTTCACAACCTGGATAGTTAGGTTTAAAGTATATTTACCCGAAATAATTTGTAATTTGAAATATTTTAAAAACCGCATATACTTAACAGAGCATAACCACAGTTCTCTACAGATTAGGTCACTATACCTGCTGGTAATCTCTCAGTTATGTAGTACCTACTTGTGGGACCAAAAGGCTGATCCTATACAATAGCTAAGGAAAAAAGAGATGTGTTTTGCACAGGTACAAGGTTGCCTACAACTAATAAATGCCTAATTGACATTCCCATACAATTATTCTTTCTTAGCCTGAAGTGGAGTTTATTGCTTGTAAATTTAATTAGTTCTTGAGATATGAAATAGAGATATCACTTATTTTTGTGTTCAGTTTCAGTGTAAACAAGTTAGTGGTGTGCTAAAATTATTTTGTTCCATATTATCTGTGACCATTTACAATTGCAGCCATGAGTACAAGTAAAAAACTTAAGTTGTAGTGGCTGCTTCCATATTCCACTATCTTATTTAAACTGGAACATCTTGTTTGGTGCGCCATGTCAAAGGTCCAAAGCATTTAGAAAAGATGCAATCTCATCCGGGGTCATCCGCATCTACAGAACCTGATGTAGTATACACAGAGTTTTGCAAGGATTTGTGTGAAGCCTTTGTCGCAGCTGATATTCCTCTCCATGAAATAAATAATCCATCTATGAAGAATTGTTTACAAAAATACTGCCACCACAGAGTACCAGACGAATCTACTCTTCGTAAAAGTTATGTGGATAAGGTATTCTCAAAAACTGTTGACAAAATTCATCACAATCTTGAAGGAAAAAAGTTGTGGTTTAGCACCGATGAAACCACCGACATCAAGGGCCGATACGTTGTTAATATTACAGTTGGGCCTTTAAATCCTATAGAAGCGGAAAGCTCATATGTAGTCAACAGTAAATTTCCAGCTAAAACCAATAGTGATACAATAACCCAAGCTACAGTAGAAAGTATCAGGTCGCTATTTCCGGATACGAATATTACTGAAAACGTTGTTTTGATGCTTTGGGATAGTGCGGCATATGCGCTAAAAGCAGGAAGACAGTTAAAAGACCATTTTCCAAATTTGATTCACTTTACACTCTAGCTCATGCCTTGCATAGAATACGTGAACTGATACGTGACTTCTATCCAATTATAATTATTGATACTTTGACTAGTGAGGTACAAAAAGTTTTTCTTAAATCGCCAGCGCGAATAAATGAGTTTAAAGAAATGTGTCCTAATGTCCCATTGCCCCCACAGCCTGTTATTACAAGGTGGGGAACATGGTTATCAGCCGTTGTATATTACCATATAAATTACGACTTAGTTAAAAATGGCAAAACGCTACGGGTAGCGCCATCTCGGCAGATCTAGGCCAAGTAATACACACACCAGCGCCACCACTAAGGCGATGGCGCTACCCGTAGCGTTTTGCCATTTATTTATGCTGGTACAGCTATTAGTGCCTTCGAGCTTGATTTCTCTCTGTCGTCTCTAGCCCCGCCGATGAGCCGTGATACGGCGAAACGCGTCCGGGGATGAGGCACCAGAGAGAAATCAAAACTGATGTACATTCCATAATATCGAACTTTGTTCGATATTTGGAATTTTATATTTAGTTAAAAATATTATTGACAGTCTAAGATGATGCTTTGAGTGTAACAAAAAGTAAAGAAGTTATAAGTGCACTAAAGCTTAAAAATGATTTAAAGTTTATTTCTGAAAATTTTCGATATCTTCCAGGTGTAATTGAACAGTTGGAGAAACAAAACCTTCCCCTTTTGACTTCTTTTAATTTATTTCAGACAACTATAGACAAGCTCAAAGTATGTCCTACCGAAATTGGTGAAAAATTAAAAGTGTATATACCAAAAATCTTAGAAACAAATCCAGAATTTTCAGAAATAACAAATATTTTTGATACATTGAAAACTAAAAATGCTGACTTGCATAATCATTTCCCTTTCGCTCCTGTTACAAGCTATGATGTCGAAAGAAGCTTCTCTAGACTTACAGATATTCTTAATTATAAACGAACGCGTTTTACTGAAGCGAACTTTGAAAAAATGTTAATTATATCATGCACATAATGCCAATAAATTAATAGAGCATAGATTTGTTTTTATTTGACATTTATCACACAAAAATATTTTCACGCCGCCCCTGAACTTGGGACGAGCTCGTACTAGTGATGTAAGGATACGTATCCAAAAATCCGTTGGATCCGAATATTAAAAGAATCCGGATTATCCGGAACCGGCCGAGAACTTGAATACGGATTCGGAATCAAAATAAATTCGCATCGCCTGGTTACCAATGCAAAGTGCAAAGAGAAAACGGAATCGGAATCGAGTGTAAGCGAACAACACGGTCTGCGATTTGGCATATTTGATATTGTGCTTTCTCTTTCTAATGACATTTCCTATAAAAAGATGGCATAGTTATCGGGGTAACGGGTATCATATGAGATGAGACCCATTGGTTAAACTAGTCCCGCCTCACCCGAACCGAATTCAAACGAGAACGGCGCGACGCGGTGCCTTCTTATCCCTAAACTTCTACTTCGACTGGTATGATACCGATACCGCATCGACCTACCTAGCCGTGTATCCGGATAGAAAATGTTTTAGTCTGTTGCATGCATACGTATACATGATCTGTAACCGCTTTCGCGCGGGTCAAGAAATGGATTCGTATTCGGATAATGGATACGGATATTAGCTGATTCCGATTCCGTATGATTCGGATATCTAATGAATACGGATATTTACAACACTAGCTCGTACCTTTTTTCCTTTCCTTATTCATCAGATGCATCTGATGCAACTAAATTAATTAAAAAGAAGCAGAAAAATAAACCTGACCAAATCTATACTAGCCAAAATGATGGTGTCCTGTGAATAATAATTTCGTAATAAATAAAGCGGCTTCAATGTGTCCTAAGAAATGGTAATTTTAAAAATAGTCAAATGCCGAATATATAATTAATTTACTCATTTTTTTACACGTGGCATAACTGTGTTTTATTTGTTAAGAAACCTAGCCGGCGTGTACAGAAACGGTAATCCGGCTGACCTGGGTATCAGCATATCGGATTGCCTTTTTTAGGTATAACTAGTGAAGCGAAATAACAAATTAGCGGCTAGTAATCAGGTCATTTAGATCACAGTTTATTAAAATATTGATTTTTTTTATTCTTGAACGCACCGTGTTGATCGTTTCTGTGTTTCAATAATTTTATAATTCAACACCATGGTGTTAATCCCTTCATTCCCATTTTCCTCTGTTACTATTACCTTCCGTAATGATTATAGAAAAGCCCTTATTTAGACAGGCTATTTGCTATAGCATCCTTAACATCCTTTACCATATTTGCATAAACGCTTTGTTGCATATTTTATAATAAAGAAGATAAAAACGCAATATACAGCGTGTCCAGAAAAGTTCGAGACATATGGGAATTTTCTTTATTGTTGATTTTACGAAAAAAAGTTATTCTTTATAAAAAGTTCTGCTTGATTCGCAAATAATATTGACATATCAAAGCTTAAGATATCTTGTACAGGGCCGCAAAAAAAATGCAGAAACACAGAATTGCGATAAGAGAGAAGTACCCTCAATTTTTATTTTAGAGCAAATTGTTATAAGAAAACTTTACTAAGGACTACAAAACGAGGTCAGATACAAATTTTCGTTGAACTATTTTAATTTACAGGGTACCATAAAAAAGCCTTTGGAAAATATTTTTTTATTTTATTTCTTTAACATTTACCGGCATCAAGCAGAACATGTGTTCAATACTGTTGTAACGAAAATTGACATGTTTACGTAATTACTTTCAAACAAGAGGTAATAAAAATGCTCAATGTATTTTTTATGGTACCCTGTAAATTAAAATAGTTCAACGAAAAATTGTATATGACCTCGTTTTGTAGTCCTTAGTAAAGTTTTCTTATAACAATTTGCTCTAAAATAAAAATTGAGAGTACTTCTCTCTTATCGCAATTCTGTGTTTCTGCATTTTTTTGCCGCCCTGTACAAGATATCTTAAGCTTTGATATGTCAATATTATTTGCGAATCAAGCAGAACTTTTTATAAAGAATAACTTTTTTTCGTAAAATCAACAATAAAGAAAATTCCCATATGTCTAGAACTTTTCTGGACACGCTGTATGTTTTTATGTAAGTAAAATTTATCGCAAGCATTATTCAAAGATAAAAACATAATATTTTAAAACGAATTTTTAACTTAACCACATAAACTAAAATAAATGGCATACACTTCATTTAATCACCTCATATTTTTGTTTCCCGATACCCTATCTAAACTACAGACAAACATTAATTAAAATGCATTTTTCGACTTCTATCCTGAATAACACGTGCAATAATTTACAGCAGTTTATCGTAGTCAGCATGTTATCTACATACCTATATGGCATGTTAATTCGCATGTGAAAATGAGAATTTTGGTTAAAAGTTCCATTAGACTGTCATTCATTAGTCATGTTGTGAAAAATATTTTTTTATTTACTACTACAAAATTATCTCTTGGATGCCGCTTGTTAACGACAAGAAATTTCACGGCCCATAGATCCGATGTATACACCTGGTCTATACCCGACCGATAGTAGTGGACGTTGTTAACGAAGTCAGCATGGTCGCAGCATGCCACTGATTTAGAATAAAGGGAGAAATACCATTATTTAGATTTCCGGGCGATCACTGATTCCCGACTTATTTATAACCCACGAACTATGTGGTCAACAGTATTTATATCTCAAGGATTTTATGGAAGAAAAAACTCTAGAAGAGCGGAAAAGCAGTTCGATTGAAGGAAGATGGTTAAATTTCTTAAAAGCACAGAACATTTAAATCAGAAATTGGAGTTAATTTAAATGTGGGAATACCTGTTCGCAATCCCTGTGCACAGTGCAAATTGCGAAAGAATTTGTTCCTTAAGCAATAAAATTTAGGATATTTTGTTTGGACACTCAGTACAACATGCTGTTATATGTTCCATACAAAGCCAGGATTTACAAAACTTGCAAAATACCTAGTTTTACGTCTTTTACAGTATTTACAGGAACCTATTTTAGTTGGTGGTGGATCTGGTTGGTCATCGAAAGTCACTTCAGCATATTTCGCAGCAGTTTGTCGGAGGCTTCTGGGTAAATTTTGCATTGTTGCTCGTTTCGTAATATTTTGTTTTGCTAACTCCAGTGCCAGTTGTTTTAAAAATAGTCTCCTACATGGCGTTTCAGGATTATTATGTCTTGTGACAACAAAGGCGTTAATGCCAGCAATGTTTAACATCCCAAAAAAATTACTAATCGCCACCTTTTGGTACCTCGGCAACATTATATGATGAACTCATTCTGTCCACTACATCAACTCGCGGTACATAGTACTTAGACTTTGGTCCTCGTGGGCTGTCAGAAGATATAAAAAAAGGTTCCAAGAGTTAATGGGTGTCATTGAGTTTTTTGCTTCTCGAATAGTACCAGATAGATGAGAAACTATATTTTCTTGTCTTGTTCGAACATTACGTGGGGGAGTAGTTTTACGCCATTTGGTACCGTCTTTCCCAAAATAAAATTGGTGCCTGTCATTTGCATGTTCTGGCTGTTGAACTTCATCACTTTCAACCTCCCATTCTTGCTCGGTGTCCGGTTCGTGGTTACTAAATTCTTCATGGTCTGAATCACTCCCTGAACTTTCTGAATTAGGTGCTACTTCGATGTCACTGGGAACAGAATTGTAAAGATAAGATAAATGTTGAACCTCTATTTCATAGGGATCCATTACTAACTTGCGGTTTAATTTTCGGCACAATACTAAAATTAAATTAGAAAAACTATCCACGGCAAAACGTTCGACACTAATCTATAAGAAAATCTCATAAAAGTGAAGTCCACAATTAAATTTATTGCATTACTGGGAATCCCCGATGCGAAGTCGGTAAATTACCGTAGCCTCGAAGCAGCAGTTTCACAAGAATAACAGTGGCGTAGTAAAAAATCGCTACCGATAAAAATTACATATTTGGACGGGTGAAGCCTGTGAGTGCAAACGCAGCTACAACTAAAAAACGATTTAGGTTTTTACAACACAAAATAAGTTGGCAATCCCTTTTTGCAATTATGAAAAGTACTTAATATTTCAGGATTATAACTCAAAAAATTTAAAAGATATTTTCATATTTCATACTGGCCTGGACTGATAGGCCTCACCCGTGCAAAGGAGAGTTAAAACCCTCCTTTGCACGGGTAGGTTAATTATTACGTGGATGCACGGGCGAGGCCTGTCAGGAACAAATTCATTATAATATTTTTTTTTATTTTAATTTTAGATTTTTTAAAATTGGTTGTGGGTTGTTGCTTAGAGATATTTTACCTTGTAATTATATATTTCAGAACAATTTTAATTGAAAAGTTTTGTCAAAAATCAAGAAAAAGTAAAAAACTGTCATTTTGTGAAGTTTCGGTTTGTCAGTATAAAAAAAATTATACATAATATTAAAACATTAAAAAGCTTTACTACTACAATAAAGGGTACCTATACCTAAATATTTAATGAAAACATTAGTAAGCACTGAACAAAAATCATAACAAAAAATGCAGCGTTTTGAACTTAATGTCCAGCCAGTGGTCAGAAGAAAAAAACGTTTATTAGCTGAGTCCGTTGAGGCCATTTTTTAGTTTTTAGGTAAATCGACGAAACTGTCGCTATTATGCTGCGTACTTTGCGTATTATGCAGCATACTCAACACCGAGAAAAAGTTAATGTGTGGGATGGAATTATTGGAGATCCAATGATTGACCCGATATTTTTTGATGAAAATTTAACCGGTAATAGATATCTCCAGTTTTTGCAAAATTCTTCGATTATTATTATATAAACGCGGCAATTCAAAGTAACAAATGGGAAATTTGATAAAATCTCTTTATATTATAGGTAAGATGATTAATATCGTTTATTTTCTGACTTGACTTTTTAATTTTTTTATGCAACGACCACACCACGTCGAAATACCAGTTCCCGTCCGATCACTGCAGATAAACGATGTCGGGCACGGTTAGTACCTGGATGGGTGACCGCCTGGGAACACCGTGTGTCGTTGCTTCTTTATTTTTTCACTTTGTATGTCACTAAAATAGTGCAGTTGCATTTGTCCTTATTTTCTACACTTAATTATACCCTTCTAAATTTTATAAACGCGACAATTCGAAGTATCAAATAGGAAATTTGATAAAATCTCGTTATAATATTATTAATATCGATTATTTTCTGACTTGACTTTTTAATTTTTGTATGCAACGACCACACCACGTCGAAATACCAGTTCCTGTCCAATCACTGAAGTTAAACGACGTCGGGCACGGTTAGTACTTGGATGCGTGACGGCCTGGGAACACCGTGTGGCTTTTTATTTTTTCACTTTGTATGTCACTAAAATCGCGCAGTTGCACTTTTCCCATATTTTTTACACTTAATTATACCCTTGAAACTTTGAGAAACACGACAATTCGATGCAACAAATAGGAAATTTGATCAAATATATAGGTAAAATATTTAATATCGATTATTCGTTAATTGAAATATTTCCAACCGAAGACCATAATCTCTATCAAACAATTTATTTGCACCTCCCCACTACGCGGCTAATGTACGGGAATACCTGAATATCTTTTTCCGTAATAGAGGGATTGGACGAAGGGGAACCACTGAATGGCTAGGTAGACCGCCTGACCTAACCCCTTAGATTTGTACTTGTGGGGTTACTTAAAAACAAAGTGTATGATACAAAACCTAGAGACATTGAAGAACTAAAAATTAGGATCAGACTACAAATTCGCTTAATAACACCTCAGGTTTTAAAAAGATTATGTATGTGATGTTACCATCGATTAGCTCTCTGCCAAGAAGTAAATGGTGCATATTTTGAACAATAATTGTTAAAATAGGAAATACGATTTTTAAAATTTTTTTTATAATGTACTTTCTAATTTAAGGCCTCCAACACTAATTAAAACTTACCCGTTAAATCGAAATAAAACACAATAATACATTCAATTTTCTCTTTATAAGAGCTTTCCAACAAGGTACCACGTGGCATCTTCCCATTTAAAAAAACTAAGTTGGGTTATGTTTCATTCCTTTAAGGTGTTTGAAAGAGCAAATTTTTGTTATGAGTATGAAGCCCACAAAACATCTCAATCCCCCTTTTTTGCATTTTTCACAAATATTTTTTTCTAAACTTCTAGCGAATTTGCTCCCTATTTTCCCTATGAAGTGAATATTTAGAGTGTACACCATAAAGATAGTATGTATAACTAGGTTCTGGTTAATATTTCTTTTTCTCTTAGTAGTTATAGCTGTGCATGTATTCTTTAATATCTTAGAAGAAGTTCAATATATTTTTAGTTTTAAATCTTAAAATTGCTATGAAAGTAAAATAAATCTTAAAAGCTTTGCAATAATAATTATTTCGATTAAATAAGATGTATATTCTTACAAATAAGCGTTTACTGAAACCAATGATATATTTTGCATTGAATTTAAAATAGGGTATTACTGCAACAGATAATTATTGTTATATTTAAAGAACCTATTAAAAATCAATGAAATCTTATATTTCAAGCAACCTTATAACCTACTGGTAAACAATGATAAACTTATCATTGAAAGACTCCGAATTTGTATTGTGCAATAGGGAATAGAATGTGTCATTGAGTGAATTGATATCTAATTCAATATACGATAGTGTTTTTTCTGTGTAGGGTTTCCACATTATGGAACGGATTGCCTGCAGATGTTTTCCCTTCCCCTCTTAACCTCCAGTCCTTTAAATCCCGTGTCAATAGATTCCATTTCCCTTCCCTTCAGACACCCACGATACGTTAGTACTTATGCTTGAAGTCTACGTAGGCTGTCTCAGATAAAAACATCTTATAATTCAAAAAGTGTTGCATAAACAAAATTGAAATCTTTGAAAATTTGTAAAATATTTAAAACGCAAAGATCATATTTTGTCTCCCTTATTTTAAAGCTTCTACGAAATATAGCTTGATGATTTTTTTCTCTTGAAAGAAAAGACGCTTCTTCCATTGAACCATCACTAAGAATATTGTGTCTAAATAAGGCATAAAGTACCAAAAAAGTTTAATTAATTCTGACGTAATATGTAGTTCTTGGCAGTATGGCGAATGACATTTTATTTTGATATGTAGGTATATATGTATATATTTTATATTTCTGTCTGAGTTTCGACGGGTAACAAACCTAAAGTTAAACCGCCGAACAGATGGAGCAATAAAACTGCGTGATCACTCCATCTGTTCGGCAATCCGAGTATAGTAAATAACAAAAACCAGAATTAAATTAAAATTTTAGCGTTTACGCACCTATGTTACTAAGAACTTTCTTTTTGATTCGTGGCTGAAGAATCACCTGTAAAATGTTTTGCAACTCGCAGTATTATTATTGCCCACATTTCCTCTGTTATTTCATTTGTTATTCCTTTAATCAATATTAATTTAGGATTCTAAGCTTACGCACCCACCAGCGGGGTGCCCCATAAATGTTTCTGTAATTTTTACCGCCAATGTAACAAAGTGCAGATATTAGAATGTTTACCAAAATCAGTTTATGAGAACTGTCAATTGTTTTATATCTGCTTGTAAAACAATCATTGCTCCACAGTCTATTTACACAGTTAAATAGGTTCGTTTTTAGTTTCACAGCGTGAGACTAGTAATAAATAATTACGGTAATTATTTGGTTAATTGACCTTAAGATACTGTCTTGTAAAAAGAAAATCGAAAAAGTTCGTTTTAATATAAACGTATTAAGAAAGCTAAAAATTGACCATTTGCCGTTATATTAGCTGGATTTCTCTAAAATTAACCAGTTTACACATTTAGCAAATCAAATTCACTTTCAACACGAGACTTTATCGTAAACTATAAAATCTGGCCTTAAGGGCACGATTTTTTGACGCTTAAGACACTACCAACTTTATTCAGCATTTTTTCAATAAAAACAGAAATATCATATGAACATTTGGTGTACCTACAGAAATAAATATTTACTACATCGCAAAGATCTACTTATTTTTTAATTTGATGGCAACAGCCCTTTTAGCAAGGGGGTAAACATTAATGTTGGTTTTCGCGTCATAGAATTTAGGAGAAGTAATTAGAGGGTAAAATATTTGTACTTTGCCCAGTAATATAGTATTCTAAATCTTGGAAAGTTAAACTTAATTTTCTTTTGTTAGATTTGTCTTTAAATGTTGAAAAGCTAATGAACTGAAACAAATCGTTTCGTTCTTCTCGATCAGAAAGAACACCTATTGTGTAGATTGTTTTACTGTCAGATGACCAGCTGTTCATTGTCGTATTACAGAGCAATTAGCAAGTTAGTTTGACTGCTCTCCGTCAGGGGGGAAAGCGATATTCGGTTCATATTGTTGGAATACACTATACGAGAAATCCTATGACTCACAAAATATGTGCTTTTTGAAAATAACTTTCACGAAAGACAATATCGCCCTCGAGTCATATTGCCTTCTTTTTTTACTCGCTCCTATTAAATAAAGATACATTACACACTGGAAGAGCAAATCGACACAATGGAAACAGGTTGGCTGTGTGACGAAGGTCAACGATATCGCTCGTCAATTACAGGTGCCATTTGAAATGTACCGCTAATTCTTTTGTTTCTTTAGCATGATTTTTATTGTACGAATGATGAATATCATGAGATGGGTGACTTTTACCTTTGATTTTTATGCATTTAATTATATTACCGTCCTAAGCAAAATCACCGCAAGTGCCAAAAAATCAAAAATTGAGTTAGGGGCTGTAATGGATTCAGAAGGGCCTATATTAGCTACTTACGTAAAAAAAACACCGCATAATATATTTTATTTCAATTAAAATTAATGATGAGTGATTTAACTACGTATTTTTGTAAAAAAAGATTGCCCCAATTCCTAGCATCTGCAATTTAAATTGAAAAAATAATAAAACAATTATTTTTTTACAATTTATATCATATCCATTTTTTATAATTATAATTATAAAAACAAAATATAATTGCAAGGTAAAATCACAACTTTTTGCAAATGTTTGAACATTATAACTCGATTTATTCCAAATTATTATAATCCCAGATGCGGTGTTTTTCTTAGGACAGCAGTATAGCAATTCGTTATCAGAAAAGTTGATATATCGTTGAAAAGAATAGAACTTGCTTTACTAAGGGCAAACAGCAAAGTATAATGTAAAATATGAAACTGTTTTTGACCACAACTATATAACCAGGAGGATTCAGGATCAGGTAGGAATTATAGGTTCAGTTTAACATTAGAATAGTCAAAATTTGAATACTTGCATGTTTCATTCTTTTGGTATGGAATATGAAACAGTTGTCAGTCATGTTCGACTTACACATTAGATTTAGATTGGCAATGGGATAAAATTTAAAAATTTTATCTTGTTTTTTGGAAAATAGTATAAAGATTATATAGTGAAAATTCCAAAAGGAAATATTAATAATTGCCAGACATATTGCGAGTTGAACCTGAAAATGCGCAAAAAATTTGTTTTCGCATTTTTCACTTTGACGCCATTTTGTGCAATGTTTCTTCATTTCTAGGTAAAAGATAACTTCATATTCGTATTCAGCAACTTCGAAAAAATGTAAAGAAAAACCTGAAACTAGACATTAGTACAACGTGGTCACATATTGCTCATTTCAAACATATTATATATTAATCAAAAAAGTAACATTTAAATTTCATTCTTAGTAATTTACATATTATTAGATTTCCAAGTACGGCTATTTCTAAGCGACTTTTTGGGGGTGTCCCGCTCGCCTAATCCCTTTGATGCTTCTTTGAACAACCAGCACAGCGGTATTACAAAGAGTTTGGCGGTAAATGTTTATACATGTTTTTTGTTGTAGTCTTTTAGGAGTTAAGTTATTAAATTTATTGTCAAAAATCCTTAGTTTGAAATACATTTTATAACAGGTTGGCAGTGTAATTCTGGAGTGGCTTTCAAATAAAAGATTTTTTTGGCATTTTATCTTTGGATAACTTGGGCTTGTGGCAATGAGAATTGTGTTTTACGTGGTAAGCATTTACATTTTCATCTAATGCAATAATAAAAATCTCCAAAAATGTGAGTTTAATTTGTAAGAGAATTAAGTAATTTAGTGCAGCTATTAAAAAGTCGTAGGACGGATTTTTTTTTATTTTCTAATACACAAGTTGTCTCAATTACACAGGGTTTAGAGGTGATGTGATGATAGATTTTTTTTGTTTTAAAAATTAAAAAAAATATATGTTTTATTAAATTTAATGCTGAAAAATTTTATACAAAATCCAAAATTATCCTTAATAAAGTCAAGGGTGCAAAGCGTTATTTTTGTAAAACATATCATTTTTGACGCAAACATAGATGAAAATTAACGGCCAGTTTGTCCAACGCTATAATGGTCTAATTTGGGAACCATAAGTTTTAAATTGACAAGTGTAAGAACAAGACAACTAAGCTTTAAACTACGAATTTGTTTCTTAGTTTTTTTCGCAAATTTATAACGAAGAAGACGATTAAATATCCGAGCACAAGCAATGAATACTCTACCTGAAATATAATTGATGCAAGTATGATCATGTATCGAAAATAATCAGTTTTCATATCACTATTAGGTAACCGTATTTCATAGTAAAGAAAAATGCAGTGGGATCTTAAAATGTATTCCTTAATAAATAGAAATTTGATTTTTAAAATGTTCCTCTTTTCATTTCACAGAGATTCATTAACCCAAATAATAAAACTAACTTATTAAATGATATGAATAGGTAATAATTATTAATTTGTAACCAGATTACGAAGTTATGTAATACTTGGGTTTCTTCCTGTTACTTGGTGACCTACTACATTTTAAGGCTCTGATCTATTGGCACGTAATACCTCTTATCAGCTCGACAGTAATTTTTTTCGCGATTTTGCGGTGATCCATGATGACCGCTTTATCAGAGAACCGATAAGATCGCTGTATTACTCGCCTATGTATCCGGGCCTTTAAAGTAGGTAGTTATTTATGTACGTATATCTTGCGAAATGAAAATTGACGGACGCTAAATAAATGAGTAGAACTCGACTACTCTAACACCAAGCCATTTACGTCTTTTTGTGCAAATATTTGCCACTGGTTTCCTCCTAGAAACGCAAAATAGCCTACCAACTTTATGTAATCTAAACGAACGTATATTTGTTTAAAAAACGAATCAAACACAAAGTTTTAACTAAAATACTGTGAACACCGATCTAAATAGGGAGCAGCGCATTTTTTTTATTAAAACCCGGTTACCATGCCAATATTAATGCCCATAAATATTACGGTTCTTCGATTTTTTTTCTCCTCTAGATGTCTGTATAGTTATTATATTTACCAATTTATTGCTGTTCAAGAACGAAATCAGATAACTGAATGATGGCATAAATGGCTTTAAGTTACGGTAATGACTAATGAGACCTTACAAGATATCCAATCGTATTCCAATTGCGATCGTTTGTGTCACCAACCTAAGTTTGTAATTACGGAATGTTTATCGAACTTTAGATATTTTGCAGTTTAAAAAACTTAAAGCTACGGAAAAGAATGACTTTATATATTATTTTAGTTATGGCTGTTTCTTCAAAATATACCTATTTCATTCCCCATGGAAAATATCACTTGTTTCTAAGAGGAGACGATTTTTAGGCAACTCCCTCAGAGCGCTGATATTAGTCAAATTCAGGACACTTGGTAGTTTTAAAAAATATATATTTTTTCCTTAACTTTTCTTATCTAAACTCAGCTCTCACTACTATTCCATGTCCCTACCTGAGACTGAATTCTTTTGTGATCTTTGGTAATTAATTACAGCATCTAAATTACAACTTTTTTTATTAAACAATATAGAGAAACTAAAATGTATTCATATCGGCAACTTTCTTATACACTGATAATTTTAAAATGCCATATTTTATGCAAATGTAGTTGTCCTTAAAATATTTCTCACTACCGTGAGTAATATTTGCAACAAAAACCATTAGGTAGCATTTCAGTCGAACTGACCTGCATAAAAAGCTGGACCAGTCTGTTAGTATTCGGTCGTGTAAAATACAGAAAGTCATGAGTTACACGTGGGCTGCTTATGTAAGTGTTAGTAAAGAAAATGTTATGTTGTAAAATTTTTTCACATTACCATGGTAACGCTTTTTGATGACGATTCAAAAGAAGAAAATTTAATCCATCACAAAAGTTATGCATGGTATTTAACATGGAACTTTTAAAAATATGTTAGGGAAGTTTCTATATTTCAGGAATTATGCACAGCCGTTGACACTTCAAACAATCAGGTCTATACGACATGCATTGGACGTCTGAAAATTTGAGTTGTCAGACTCTTAAGGAACAAAAATTTAAATATGAAACATGTTAATAGCAAAAATAAAAAGATCACAACGTAGCCATATCACCTCCGTGAACTTATTTATTTAAAACCCTTTTCTAAAAAATGCTGAACTAGATTCATGCCCACAATGATGTTTTAAATAAATCTATAAGAATGGGCGGACTGATGCTTAAATAAAATAAAGTTAAAATTTAATTTGCAATAGATTTCCTAGAGTAACTACGTACACTTTTGGAACAAACACCCTGATAGGAATATGGCTAGAGTTTTTCGATTCATTTTATTGCAGCTCCGTTCCGATCCAAATAGAGTAGAGTGAGGCAAAAGGACTTTTATTTTTTTATTCAATAAGGCAACCATTTAGGTATAAAAATAAAGAGTTTTTCTTAAAAAAAATAAACAAACAAAAACAATATTTCAAAAATACTAAACAAAGACAAATTGGGATTTTTGTCCCACTGCAACTGCGTGGGGTAAAAGTCTCAAATAGGTGGGGCAAAATTCCCGCATATCCATTTATTATTTACCACAGTCACAACTAAATTGTTCCGCATTTTCATACGCGGTTCATTCCTCATGCCATCATCTTAAACATTTATGGCATTGGATCCAGTCTTCAACTGGAGCAAACAGGACATTGAACGCTATCTGGGAACTGATTTTTTCTTGCAAGTTTATTCTTTTTGGCTAGGACAGGACTGGCTATTATTTTCTTTACTTGCAGTCATTTTTAGCTTCTCGTCGTGCTCCTTAAGTTTTTCTTTAAAGCGCATGTTTGATAATATTTCTGATTTTTGGCCTTCTCTTCAGCGCGAGGATTTTTGCCCCACGAAGAAATGAGACATTTACACCACATGACAAATGAAATTTTAAATTCACCGCCACTACTACTACTACTACTACTACTCTGCATGCAAATAAATTATGTCGTCACAGAAATTATAACACCTCGTAACCTACAAAAATTCAATTTTTCGTTTTTGATATATTTGGGTAGTATATACCGTATTCCACCCGCTGTAAAAGGCTAGTAACCCGCAAAAAACCATTTCGCTTAATGTTCTCGATATTCTAATACCTCTTATCATAAAGCCAAACTATATTGAAAACAATAACTTGTTACTCACAATAATATGAAAAATTTTAAATTTATTGTATGCCTCTATAACTGTCGTTTCTAATACCGCGTAAGCCACTTAATTCGTGTTGGAATAAATTCTTAAAAAGCCATGCCGGTGAAATAGCATACCAGTGGAAAGTAACTTGTATGCCAACTATTTGCCAAAGAGTTCATAAAATTCACATGCTAGTTTTGGACATGCCAGTCTCTGATCACCTGTCAGCTGTAGCATTTAAAAGTGCAGTGTTTCTTTTAAATTTCCTCATTTGCGAATTAAATTAAACAGTATTGTAATATTATTGGCAACGCAGTGTGTTCGCAGTTCACATGGGCATGGGTATTGAGTATCGTTCCTTCAAACTTCGTTACAGGAGGGCTTTTCATGCTGCTAGGGTTCAAGCAAATGGATAATTTAATAAATACATCCAACAATCCATGAAGATGTTGTGGAGCATAATAAATGGGCAGGCACTACACATGCATGGGCATGGGCAATACACAGGCGCGGAAGCCGGAGGTGGAAAATATTTCCCGGATGACTTTAACGCCTTCTTCTTGGGTGTTGCCCATGGTGTGGTCGGTGGGATTCCTCGCTCGCAGAGGGATCCAGTCTATTACATAGGGGGCTTCACCCTTCCGGAGGACCTTTTTCGATTCAGTGATGTATCTTTTAATGAGGTTAGGAATATAAGCAATAGACCAACTGAAAAACAAAAAGGGCGCAGATGCTTTGGTCTTGATGTTAAACTACTTAAAAGTATTAAAAATATAATATTGCTACAGCTAACTAAACTAATAAATAACTGCTTGCGTAATAACATATTCCCGGCTATCTTTGGAGGCGCTGGTTACGCCAATCTTTAAGAGGGGTGATCCGGATTTACCCGAAAACTATAGACCTATCTCTTTGTTGCCTTTGTTGTCTAAGGTCTTTGGGAAATGCATGCCGCTCCAAATAGTGGATTATTTCAATGTCAACGACCTTTTTACAGATTGTCAATTTGGTTTTCGAAAGGGTAGGACCCAGGACTACCCTGGCTATTGTGGAATTCAGAGAAACGCGTTCTTCTGCCATCCAGAGAACATGCTGCTCTCTGTGATAGTGGATGGGAGACAGCACATACGAGAGTTTGGTTACAGGGGGCTAGACCCAAATTCAATCGTGTAAAGTACAATGATGTTGGTGCCGGCGGAAAGATTGTTGCGTCGCCGTCTCTCTCGAGCCCCGTGTGACTTCATTAAAAACCAGTGGTTAACTGAAAGTTTTCCCTCCGCCGGCACCTACGTCATTGTACTTTACACGATTGAATTTGGGTCTACTGCAAGCTATAAATCTACTGGCGAAGAGTAAATCTGTTAAAACTTTTATGCCTCCCTCAATAAAAATTGACAACAGCGAATATTTCATCATTTCTGCAAAATAAAGCTCTGCCTGAGTTTGAAGTTTTTAACTTTCCCTGCCACACCCAAGCAGTTGAAAGATGCGTAAAACTTGTAACAGAGTCCGCTGGAAAAGTGTGCGGACAATATAACAGAGATTGCTATATTAGAGCAACTTTGCATTTAAGATCTTCGATATCGAATATCCGAGTTTAAGATCACGTGCTTGACTGATAGTAATAAATCAACATAATTTACCACGTCCTAAATGATTGGATGATTGGGAAGGGCGCGGGTCGAACTCGAATTGCAGCTACCTCCACGTGATGAGATCTGGGTCATTTCAGCGAAAATAATTTTGCAAAATGGGCGAAGAGCTGCAAGCTGATGTTTTCAGATCAAAGCTGGATATAAGATCACTCATAGGAACAAATTTGTCAGTAAAATGGCTGGTTTGTAAAACTGTAAAATCATAAATTTTTATCAAAATTCGCAAACTTTATGCCTTACGCGGAAACTTAAAATCTAGCACGCGATTTTTAAAAATATTTTTCCTCTTATCAGGTAACCAAAATGTTGATGCTATAAAACTTTAGGTCGCCTGCGCGAACTGAAGATTATACATAGGAATTTTTCAATCTGCGAATACGCAACTTTTCCGCACTATTAGAATACGATACTCGAAAATTCACTTTTTTCGGCCCACCCTATTTATCCACAAAAATATCTGCTTACTTGGAGCTCTAACAGTTATTATTTTTTAACAACTAACACTATTTACGACTTAAATTACGTGAAAATGATATTAAATTCTCTCTTCATTCTAAAAAATAACACTTCTAAAAAGTACCTAATAAATATTAGAATATAGGCGGGTTCATACAGCGATTTAATTTAATTTAATATTTAATTTCGCGTAACTTAAAAAGTTGGTTAGATGGCAAGCCATAATAGCGTTCATACAGTTGATGTAATTTAAGACTTAATTTAAAAGTTGACCAACTTTTATCTTTTAGAATTAAATTAAATTAAATGAGGGTTAACGCGCAAACTCAATGAGATGACGCAGTTGGCATTGACACTATTGACAGTTTTGACAGAAAAATATTCATAAAATGTAAACAAAAGCTTTTCATTTTTGTGTATTTCCCATTCCTTGTGTTAGCTTGTTTAATGTAAATTATTTAAAGTGAGTTTGTTTTTGCAAAACTAAAAATCACCCACACCCACACTTGAAAATCGCAATGGCGCAGGCGCAGCACGATGTATTTCATTGGCTGAAAATTAAATCTTAGGTCGCTTAAATTTCTGGATGAACACCATAAATTAAAATTAAATAAACTCTTAAATTACCTTAGGCTAAAATTAAATTAAATTGCTGTTTGAACCCGCCTTATACTGTGTTTAAATTCTCTTAAAATACGCGAGTAGCAATTAAATAAATATTTCAAGTATATTCTAGCAACATAGTGAGTTTTAGACTTTTATGAAGTTAAAGCAGACACCTGAGCACAAAATGGACTCCGTTATATTTTTCGGTCCATGAAAGCAAAAATTATTTATTAAATTACCTATTTGTAATTTATTTTTTGCACGTAACGTTATTTTTGTTGCAAATTTTTTAAATATAATTTTATTAAAATAATATATATTACCAACAATTTAGAATTTGACGATATCCTATTAGTCAAAAACTTGCAAATCATGCAGTATAAAAGAAACGTCCCATACGCATTCTCCTACTTTCAAAACTAAAAATCTTAATCAAAGAAAAACACTAAATTAGTCGATTAGCCTAATTGGAAAAGTTTCTCGTTTCAGTTAGTAGATAACTTTTGAAGTTGCCATAAAACTTTTAGTTTTAACTTAAGTAAAGTCATTAAAATAGATTTGGCAATGTGCTAGAAAGGCAGTAAACATTAAACTTAATGACTACGATTCTTGGGGGAATGAGCAGAAAGTTTTTCGAACATAATTACAGGATATTAAAAACAATAAAAGTGCCGTTACATTTTGATTCATGACAATAGCTGTAGTTTGATACTCTGCAAAACTCTACTACGGCGCCGGAACATCACAAAAAAATGTTTTGCACAAGGGGAAAGTAACGTTACATAAGTATATTATTATTTTAATATCTCCCATAAATAGAATGAAAAATATTATTATAAACAAATGACATTTCGATGTAGGACAAAACTACAACATCAACTGAGAGATTATTGAATACACATTTTGACTAAAATTTAAAGAAGACTAAATTTATTAATCAGATTCACTATACAGGGTGAGTTTTTTAAAGTGTTACAAACAACGCGATATCTCAAAAACGGTTTAAAATGTTTTCATGAAATTTTGGTAAGTTAATAGGGACATGGGGGGACATATTTAAACACATTTTTGACATTTACCCCCTTTCTCTATTTTGAGGGGTAGTGGGTAACTTTGAAATTTTAAATAGGATGCTGTACTTTTGTAAATAAAATTCGAATCTACGTAAAAATCTACTTATGTGAACAAACTTTTTTCTTAATTTGCTCTTTCGGTTAAGGAATTATGGGTAACTAAATTTTAATTGAATTTAAAAAATAAATAAATTTGACGAATAAGTCAAATTCACTTATTTCAGAATTATTATGCGTTATTTTTACATAAGTCAGTTGAGAATTTTGACGTTTTTACGATTGTTTCTCAGTTTGTTTGTCAATTAAGCATGGGAGCGAATTTTAATGTGCAAGTTGGTTTGTTTTGTTAATTTTGGGGGAGTACAGAGAAATCTACAGTGAAGCTGCACTAGTGTGGGCGGAGAGGTTTCCTAATACCTCCAAATCTCACGTGGCATTTAAAAGGCTGGAAACCAGAAGTCGTACTACTGGCGGTCTGAAGACGAAACCACGAGTTCGGAAGCGAATTAAAACGGACGAAAAAGTGGATTGGAAGAGCTGGTTCGGTTAACTGGCCTGCTAGGTCCCCGGACTTGACGCCCCTTGACTGTTTCTTGTGGGTTTTTATAAAGGACAAAGTGACGGGAGCCTTGCAAAAACTTTTGGCTTTAGATATGCCCATAGAAAGAAAACGGGTGCTGTTAAGTCAGGGGCCCTCGAAGGCCAACATGAGTTAAACATTCTCGCAAAATTCTCAGAGTTTGTGGCGGTATGAGCTGTTGCTCCATCTTGCTGAAATAACAAGGAATTATTTAGTAATCCTCTTCTATTTTATCCTGAAATACGAAACGTATTGTGTACATGTTTACGTAGCGCTCGGACGCTACTGTTACAGGACAGTAACAGTTATTTTCATCCTCAAAAAAATATGGGCCAATGATACCAAAAGATCCTATCCCACACCAATCAAAACCGTTTGAGTTATGGAGGTTTTTTGTCAAGATTTCGCGAGAATTTTCATCTGACCAGTATCTAAAATTCTGTTTATTAACAGAATTTAAATGAAAATTTGCCTCATCGCTCATTAGGAGAGATTGTGAATTGCTTCTCGATGTAAATTTAAAAATTCTTGACAAAAGGTTAACCTTGCTTCTTTATCTATATTACTAAGATGGTGTGCCATTTAATAATTGTAATGGTGAAATTTTAAATCCTTTTGAAAGATCTGATCTAGGCTCCCCTTTGATATTCCAAAAATAGGGGCTTGCCATTTAGCAGACCTTTTAGGAATTCTCATGAACGTAGGTCTGACTCGTTCAATATTCTCAGATATATGAACTGTTCTTCGACGTCCAGATTTCTTCAAATCTTGAACAGAACTATTTTCACGCCAATAATCATAACAGTTTTACGATTTGGGGCATGGCCCCTATTGTTGTTATTGAATTAATGCCGAAATGCAGGTCTAACTTCTGTCGAATTACTTCTTACATAGGTTTCTATACAAAAAACATGTTAAATTTAATAATTCATGAAAATTCGAATTGATGTTAGAATAATATCTAACAGCCTAAAATTTTAATATTTTTTTATGCCAATTAAAAATTTTCAGAGAAAAATGATGTTTCACAAAATACTAATTTAAACGTTGACGTTTTACGTTGACTTAAATCCCAAAGAACATAGATCTTCCTATAAAGAACAATATATTCAGTTATCTTACATAGAATTTATTTAAATGTCAAAATAAGTAGTTTATTATGGTGAACCCTGTACAAGATACTTAAAAAAATTGCTGGGGTCATCTGTTTGAATATAGGGTGACAAATGCATCTTTTATGTGCCGTTCTAGACGTATAATGGATGTAGGTACCCCAATATTTCTGAACTTTTATTTTCTTCGCTATAATTAGGTATCTTTTTACGGACAACGCGACAAGCAACGCGTTGCTCCGCGGTTTGCAAATACATTTTTAAAACTGATGAATCGCATCCGTGTGAAAACAAAATAATCGACTGGTGATCAGTTCATTTTTTTTCGACCGATCGTCGTGTGTGAAACGGCTCTTAGTTTAAAACTGACACAATTTACCTGTTCCTATGTTCCTAATTAAAAATTCAAGATTTTGTTTATGTAAAAATGACTTTTAGCTTTACTGCAATTTCACACTTTCATAATATGTAATCTAAATAAGTTCAGAAACGGAAGTCCAAGTAAATTTTAAAACAGATACATATCTAATTACGAGAATGGCCACCATACCCTTAAAATCAGTTACAATGCAAAAGGTGAAGAGTAGAGCAACAAAATTAAAATACCTGTGATGAAACTGACAAAAGTATAATACTTGTATATCAATAAATGGGACAGGTCCCATTCTCTTAAAAAACTTCCTAGTTTACACTTAACAGGACACAGAAATCAGCTACGGTCAAAGAAATAATAAAAACTGGACTCTGGACTTCGACTCTGGGCAGCAGTAGCAATGCCAACTGGATCAAGTGTTGGTATTGGGATATGGTGGTCCATTGGTTAGCTACCTTTAATCGTGGCTGATTCGATAAAAGTGCTTAAATTAAAACTTTTGTAGGATAGTTGAAAACGTAGTGTATTAATTCAAACTCAAGGTACAAAACCTTTTGAATAAATCCTGGTATTAAAGGTTTTATAACAACGAATAATAGATATATTCAGAGAGTTACAGGAAGGAAGACCTAAAAAATTGCATTTTATCTTATGTAAACTGCATGTCATGAACATGCTTACCTGATCAATGCCTTCTGTTCGTTTTATTAATTCTGTGAGATATACTGATCTTCAGCAAGAAGAGACGCAGCCGTTAATTCATAACTTGCCGTTTATTTTGTTTCATACACTGTGCGACTGTAGGACAAAAAACGATAGCTATGACTCAGATTCCGCTCGCCACCATAATGGCTTTGAGGGCCGTCTGTATTCCACCGAGCAAACCTGTGAAAAGAGAGTTCCGGATGAAAGGAATTCATTTTTCCACACACTTGGCACGGACGCATCATTTCTCAAAGTTTATGAATAAAATCCTTTCAGGAAAAGCCAAACATCACTTAAAATTTCTGACCAATCTTCAAATCATCAATAAATAAGGAGAAGGCACGACTTCTGATTATAAAGCAACGTTGTCACTCTCACTACAAATATCGTCACCATGCAATGGAACTAAATGTAAATTACTAAAAATTTATTTTGACGAAAAATAATGGTACATTGGTATATCTTATTATTAATCCTTAGTATATGCTTTAGCATGTGGTATTCAGAATGGCAGATATTAGCATACAGTAATTGCGTTATTTTAGTATTAAGTTTATCAATCTACAAATATGCGATATAGCTGAAAACCTAGCAGCAGCCGTAGTGTAGGTGGGGACAGTGTAGTTGTCTAGATTATAATTGACTTGGGAATTCCTGCTCGCTCTAAAATGTAGATAATGCTATCTCGTCCTTGTTTCTAAATTTAAATGTAACTATTTTATGGATTATACAACTGCCCTGAACATATCGTCTTTGAGACGTATTACAATGGAATATGATTACTATTTGTTTTTCTTCCGCAATACAAGGTCGTCCTGGATTTTTTACACTCTTAGCACTACCTGTCGTAACAAATATCTGTACTAGTTCGCGAAAATATTTCCTACATATCGGACGGTCAGGAAAGCGCTTTTTAATAGTAATTTACGTAACAAGTTCCGAAAGTGATATTTTACGGGAGGAGTAGGAATTTTCCAGGACGAGCCGCAGGCGAGTCCTGGAATCCTGCGAGTCCCGTAAAATCACTTTTGGAGCGTGTTACGTACAATATTTTTTCTGCAGCCGTTTTGCATGTTAAAAAGGATATCGATGGATAATAATGTATGAACTTTATATAGATAATTACATATAACAACCACTCTTATGAATACATTATTTATGAATATTAATTATACAATTATAACAATTACTTATATTAATATTATTAGGGGTATTAACAGAAGTGGCAGTGTTGAAATTAGAATTAGACGTATTAGTAATTGTACTAGTTTTTAAGATATTAATTTCTTTACCGCCCTTTTCAATCTGTGAAGCTATGTGAATTTTGTTTTTTAAAGAATTTTCTATGTATCCCTCTGCTACACTCGTTGATTTCCATCCTCCGTGTCTCTTCAAGTTGGTTATACTACCACCACTTTCAGCGAGTAAAGTGGCTGAGCTTCTACGTAAACAGTGCCCGGTGTATTCTTTGGGATTCGGTAATTTAAGAAATTCAGCAACTGTGCAAGCGATTTTTCCAAAAGTGTGAATACCAATAGGTTGTATAGTACATTTTCCGTTTTTATAATAAACAAATAATCTACGATGTGGTGTGTTTGCTGGACGTAATGACAAATATTTTCTGTATAAAGAAATATTATTTTCTCCAATGACGACAAAGGTTCTTTCCATATTCGTTTTAGAATTAGGAATTTTAATCACTAACATGATTGTTTTATCTTCTATATCATCCAAATTCATTTTACAAAGCTCTTCACGACGGCAAGCGCCTGCTAAACCAATTATTAATGCAACCTAAAGTAAAAAAAAATAGTCACAAGGAAGAAGAGGAATTAGATTTAAATATATTACCTTTGTCATTAGGTAGTCATTATCTGCAGCTTTTGATACGAAGTGATCTATTTCTTCTTTATTCAATACTTTTGATTTTTTGGGTTTATAGCCAACGGATTTTCTTTTAAGGAAAGCAATAACTTTGGGATAGCGGCTTATATCTATATTATTTTTAATATTAATTGTGGACTTAAGCATCGAGTAGTTGCTCCAGAGGCTTGACGGCTTTAAGATTTTAGATTTTTCCATTAAATATGCAAGAATTACTTGTTCATTTATAGTATGCACATTTTTATCTTTGCTCCATTTATGAAATGAACTGTAGACTAATTCATACCTCTCTCTTGACTTTACCGGCAATAATTCATTAGTAGCCGCTTTAGCAGATTCACTAATCTCATCTGGAATTATTTCAGCCTCACTTTCACTACTGGTTTCCATTTCTTTGAATTAAAAAGCGAAAACACACACGAATATTACATGACAAGCGCTGTCATAATTAAATACAAAGTTTTTGTTATTGTTAAAGCCGCCTACTTAGATATCTAAAATCGTCCCGAAAGTGAAATAAATCGTCCCGAAAACGCTACTTTCGGTACGATTTTTTGTAAAAGGGTACTTTCGATTTAATAAATCATACCGAAAATTCTATTTTCGGGACGGCTGCAGAAAAAAATTCTTTCGGTTTCCTGTAAATTCCGGTTTACACCGTAAATTAAAATTGCTTCAATTTTTTGCTTAAGGGGACGTGGATTAGCCATATTTGATACACTTTCGAACTTCATTCAACGAAACCGAACAACTAAAGGCGGCCTCCCACCGAGGCAACATTTCGGCAACGTGTCAACAGCAACAGCGTTGAAAGAACAAAAGGCATTTACACCAAAGCAACGTGCGGCGTTCCACACGTTGCATGCGACGGATGGCAACATGTATCCGTTGAACGGGCGACGTTCTACACGTTTCTACGCGTTGCCTCCGACCCGATAGTGTCGGGAGTGTCGGGAAACAGTCTCGGTTGAAAGCAACGATGGAGTGGTGCCAAGAAATAATGTGTGATTTCATAGAACAATATAGGGAGCTGGAGGTAAAATTAACACCTATAGATACAGTGACCATATTTTCTTCTAGGAAAAAAATGTACATGAAAAACTTTATGATCTTTTAGGTGCATTTGTCATTTAACAAAAGAATAATAATACTAATAATAATAATAATAATGCTTGAAAAAAAAGTGTCAAATAAAATACCTGCATCTTAATTTTTCTCTATTCTTTTTTACTGAATACTTAATATGTGAGTTACAAAAAATATTGAATAACTGAAAAAATAAAAAATGTGCAAAGAAACATATAGTTCAACTTGTCAAATAGGATTTTTTATATGAATGAACAGTGCAAAATATTAAAAGTCTATATACTCGTAAAAATAAGTACAATTATTATGTACTTATGTGTTAAAGGACACAAGGACATAGCTTAACAGTATGTACTGTTTTCCAAAAATAAGGACATATGGTCACCGTACATAGATAATATTAAGCCAAAAATACTCCCACATCTTCATCAAATAAAATATATATTTTTCCACATCTTGTTGCCGACTACTAAAATATTTGTAGCATCGGTGGAAATGGTTTTGGTTGCGTTCGACGAGATAATTTCGTTGCTTTCAACGGTGTTGTGACGTGTTTCCCTGTTGCCTTCCTGACTTCGTTGAAAAGCAACATGTTGCCTGTTGCATGTTGAAAGGTTGCTTTGGTGGAAGGCCGCCTTAAGTAATATCGTCGCCCTAGCAGCTGCTTTTAATCTAGGTTATTTCGAATTTAATTTTTTGTTCCCAAATTCCAATCGCATATCTGCTTATCTGAATTTTGTTTAACGTGAACATTTCTACTTTTTTCTAAAATACCAGCACGTTATGCTCATTTAAAACAATAAAATATGTATTAACAAAAATTGTATATTGCTAAAACTTTGACACGCCGCCCCGCCATTTCTTTGTTAATGCTATCAAATTTTTATGTTTATGCCGGTTCAAAAAATAAATGGGGGGGGGGGCATTTTTGAGCCGCACTGTATTGGCAAAGAAGATCTTAGCCTTACGTAAAACGTAGTAATTGGGAACATGACCACCTAGGTATATTTTTTGATCCTACTAAATTTTATTTTTGATTAGCTACCTCAAATTCAAAGTTATTCTCAAGAAATTACGAAAAAACTTGATCAATAAAAACATTAAAATGGTAAAAAGTAATATTGTCACGTAGGGGTTGATAAATTATGCTGCGGTTTACCAAAATATTTATATTTTTATCAGGTACAAACACAAAACACTTACGTGGTTAGGGATACTAGCGTAGGGGCAGCTTTTGACGAGGTAACTTGTTCAGCCTAAAGGGCTGGCGCTGATCGAGAAACTCGCGATGATCTCGCGAACAGATCGTGGTTCGCGAAAAGCTCTGTACTGCGGTGGACCGGAGAAAATGCATTTTGATATTTGACGCTAGTGGACCTTGTTACCGGGCGTGGCGGCTGGTCACTAGACATCAGAGGCAAAATATCCGTATATTATGTAAAGTATTAACCCTAATAATGATAAATTAAATATAAATATCTCTATGGCACCGAAATCCAATATATAATACTCCTAGCCTCGCCGGCGTTAACAGGCACGAGGTGGGACTATTTTTATATTAGCAGTCTATGTAATCTAATCTCGCCAGCGTTAACGGGCACAAGACAGGACTACAGTAGACGCTTTGGGGTGGGATCTATAGTAAACCTAGCCTCGCCAGCGTTAACGGGCACGAGGTAGGCTTTCCTATAGCTTCTGTTTGGATAATTTTAATCTCGCTAGCGTTAACGGGCACAAGACAAAATTATGTCAAACGTTTTAAGGATCAGAAGGGGACGGAAAATATATAAACGTAAAAAAGCACTGAAAAAATTTCCCTTAAAAACACTGTAGAATACACTTTAAAAACAATGTAAAAATACCGTGAAAGAAAGCACTGTAAAAACGCCTTTAGAAAACACTTTAAATATGCCCGAAAAAAACACTAAAAATGACCTGAAAGAGAAAGTTATAAATTATAAAAACAAAAGGCCCTTGGCAAGTTAGGAGGAACTTACCAACGAGAATGAACCAGGCGGATCCACCAAATGTCAACACTTATATTTTTATCAGGTACAAACACAATACATTTACGTGACTAGGGATACTAGCTTAGGGACAGCTTCTGATGGGGTAATTGTTCAGCCTAAAGGGCTGGCGCTATCGGTACTACTAGCGCGTCAACACAGTACCGCCTCCCTGTCGAGAGCGCGGTACTGTCGTGTCCCTACAGGGAGGCGGTAAGTTTGTGTCGCGCTAGTAGTACCGATAGCTCCAGCCCTGTAGGCTGAACAAGTTACCACGTCAGAAGCTGCCCCTACGCTAGTATCCCTAGCCACGTAAGTGTATTGTGTTTGTACCTGATAAAAATATAGGTATTTTGGTAAACCGCAGCATAATTTATCAACCCCTACGTGACAATATCAAACAACGGTTAAAAAATAATTCACCAAAATTTAAAAAGTTCGTAAGATTGACACTAAATCGATAAAAAATGACTTAAATAAATTGAAGTTTCGCTATTCTGATGTTTGCACATAGGAATCAATTTTAAAGCCCACTTTCTCGCAAAATCAACGATCCTTATGTAGTCCAGATGCATGACAGATGTTTATAAATCTTTCTAAATTGAAACATAATGGAACATAGGCTGTAGGTATAACTAATACCTACATAACTAAATATATTGCAGCCCATTGAAACATTATGTTCTCGTTCATTGCGAACATACAAGTGCCTCAAATAAGATTTATTGTGCAATTCAACACAATATGTGGCGTAAACAGAGTGCCTTACTTATTTTCATTTGATAGATTCTTGACAGGCAAAATCTATTACATACACTTGTTCTAATATTAGGCATTGAAAAGATTTCAACTTTAGATTTATATATCGTCGCGCATATGTCAAAACCTCGTATCTAAAAATAATCAGAACTTTTCAGAAAACGAAAAAAACTTGGTTAATTATATTCTATATTGTTTTATTTTAATTATTTGAATATTCGTCAGAATCTTACTACTAAACATATTTCACGTTAATTTAACACCAATAACATCCAATAAATCCAACAATAACGAGCACACATAATATGTTCATATTAAGTGAATACAAGATACGAGGTTTTGACATCTAAATTTTAAAGGATACTAGATGCGAGGGATTTAAATTTAGCGTAACTCTTGCGCTTTGTTACACTATTGAGTTACAAGGTTTTTACATCGATGAAAAATGGATTTCTGGTCACAATAAAACTCATAACTCAAAATTAATAAATTTTGAGATACGAGGTTTTGACATCTGAGCGACGATATGCTTAAAGTGTATTTTTTCTAGATTTTGCGACGCTGGTTATAAAAACAGCAAATGGCAAAAAATATCAAGAGTGGTTGCAATTTCCAAAATATCCTAATTTATCTTCTATTAAAATAACATGAATAAAAGTTCATATTTTACTTACTATATTAATACCTGCTGACGTTGTTCTGTTCGGCATGCTTTTATATTTCAGATCTGAAATATCTTCGACGAGACTCCGACAATCATGATATAATAAACGGAAGATATGATACCAAACCGTGTCAAATTCGTCTGGGTTCGCGAATGACGTCACGCTGTGAGATATTTATGAAATTTATAACGCGCAATATATAGTTTACGTTAGTTACAGGCGATTTTATATAAATTCTATTGGCAATATACTTTGCCTCCTGTTTCCAAAATATTCATTTTAAATACCTATATTTGGTTTAGAAGAATTACATTCTTTTTATTTTTTGACATTATGTATATTTGATGTCAACTGTTATGACGTTGTTACGTTAAAAACGATTTTTATGCGTGCGAGAACTTTTATCTAGAATACTCAAAATTTTCTCAAGAATAGAAAATGATTTTTTTCCCATATTCGAAATTTATGGATGCCGCTTTACATATAAAGTAATAAATAATAACTCCACACAATCATTGAACCATTAGTTTAAATTTTTTAAATTATTTTTTGATTCAATAATTATTTCATTAAAAAAGCCTTATTTACAGGGACTACGCCACTGGTATATTGATTTCCAACAACTAAGCCAAGAATATTTTAAAACGAGACAGAGCACGCGTGATGTCTTCATGCCTATGACGCTCGTGGCTTTTTCTTGCTTAATTCTTACTTAACCAAGCATTTTTTAGAATTCACGAGTAAAAATATCGGTTCCCATCCCGACATATTATTTTTATGCAATTTGACTTTCGCATGAAAATTGCCCTATCTCAAAATTATTGTGCTAATTTAGCTAATGCTTAAAACCAATTAGAAAAGATTCGGAATCACAGGGAAGTTTTAGATTTTGACATAAAAATAAAACTTAGTTGTTGTAATTTAGTTAAATAATTCGTTAAGATAACTTTGCCTTGGCTCTGGATAAGTGATAAGCGTTAAACTTAATTATACGAGTCTAGCGGGAATAACAAAGTAATTTTCAACAATTAAATAATTATGCTAAACACAGCTAAAGACAGCTTTATACATGGTATAGAATAAAATTATATCGTTTTGATATTATTGCTCATTGGCAGACCAAGGTAGCTTCGGAACAATGGAATCGATTCGTTTTGGAGGATTCAGGCCCCGAATTCGATTCCTTTTTAGTGTTCCGTGCTTAAAGTAGCAAAACGGAACGCTTATGGAATCACTTCGGTATCCGTCCGTCCATCCGTCCGTCTGTCTGTCACAGGCGATTTTATTTGAAACCATTTGAGTAAAAGTTTGAAATTTAGCATAGAGATAGAGAATTGTAGCCCAATTACAGACGTGATGTATAAAAAGTTGAATTTTGATTCTGGAATTTAATTTCAGGGGGTAAATTGGGAAATGGAGTAAAAATTTAAGGGCATCGTGTAGGTGTAGGGTGTCAAATGAAAGCTTATTGAAGCACGAAGTCAACAGTGGATATACAATAGGATGTATTTTTTATGCATTTTTTAACATGATTCGGGAAAAACGCTCAAAAATTGCTGCCCCCCCCCCCTCGTCACCAAAAGCATCGCTCAGAAAAATTTTACAAAAATCATGAACATTGAGAATTAGGTGTATATTGAGTCAAAGTTATCGGAATTGAAAAACTCTAGCGCCATCAATTGGTATACACAATTTAATTGTTTATTTCCTTATAACTGCTAAACCATTGGTGTTAGAGAAAAAGTTTTTCGACAAAAATTATTTCTCACGATTTAAGAGACAACTCTTTTTCTTACACGTCTTTTAAAATTTTTAATTTAGCTCAGTCGAAAGGCCCCCTACTCTGTTTCGCGCATACGCGATGTGATACTATACCTCGTTGGTGCCGTCGCGTCGGCGGCGGGTAGATGGGCGGAGATCGGGCGGCCGAGTTTTGCTCAGGTTAAGTGGGGAGCTGATGGCGCGGAACACTAATTGTGCAAGTCTCGCTTGCACTTGACCGAAATTTCTATAGTTACGAATCCTTTATGACAGACTGATAAGTATGCAGCATTCCAGTCTTATCATCGTCACTGCGAAGCAGCTCAGCTTGTGTTATAATAATAAAAAAAACTACATTAGTTACACGAAATCTTCGAACATCAATGCTATTAAGTGATACCAAAGGATACAATAGGCACGTATAAACTTGCGCGCTGAGCGGCTCATGAGCTGCTCACATAACTAGTGTCGCCAGTGTGGACGGAGTCCTAAGTGCAGTTTGAGCCGACCTTGAGCCGCTCGCTGTGAGCCGCCTGGAGTCAGTTTTTTCGGCGAGCACAAAGGGAGACTCAGTGTCAGTCTGGACGGCAAAAAGACGGATCGTACTGTATTTGTACTTTCTTTTAACAAAAGTCAATTTTCTTATTACAAATTGTCCCTTATTAAACCTGCTCTATTTGCAACCATTACAGCAAATATGGTTTCTTTTCAGACATCTTGTTGTAAATGGAAACAAACAACACAAACTGAATTTGTGGATTTGCTTGTGATCAATACCAGCTAACGTAGAGCTCATGTGAAGTTCGTGCATTCATTTTTTCCATGAGCGGCTCATGAGCCACTCAGCCCGTGAGTCAGTACATGCCTTTAGAAGAACCATCTATGGACAAATTTTCCCCTTGACAAACAACATGTTCACTCATTCCACTATCTCAATGTAGTCAGTGGACAGACCGCTCCCGATTCTAAATTCAAGTGAACCAGCTGCCGTTGGGTAGGACAAGCGAAGCTCCATCGAAAGGACAGAATTTTCTACTAAATTTCGTTTTTGTTGGTGTATTAGGATATTCTTTGGTAATAGTCATTGCTTTTTGTTTCCGTTAAAACTGGTTCATTTTAAACAAAACTGTGAACCAGAAATACATAAAAGCAATAGTTTTCCATTTCCGTTTGTGTGTTTTGGTGAGAAAACTTGAAAACTACTTGATACAAAAAATTTAAATTTGCGTATAGGTTTTGCCGTGGCTCGAAACCTGCTACACTTCCGGTACAATACATAGCACAGGGTGAGCACCGAAAAAACATAATTTCTGTATTTGTCGCTTTAACTCAAATATGATTAATTTTACAATTTTTTTTTGGCTGCAGCGAGTCCTTTTACCGTTGATATTAATAAAGGCACTTTTAATGCCCAAATACAGAACGAGTAAATTCAAAAAATAAATTTTGTTTGTGGTTGATCTAATGGAAGCACTATTTATCAGTAGTTTGATTTTGCATAATTAGATTTTTGTTATTTATAAAATTAGGTGTGCTTTCATACAGGACGTGTGATTTTATATTTTTACTTTAAATCAAGAATGTTGTTAGGAAACTTATGGCAAAAGCCAATTGTAATGAAAGCATTTTTAATGGAATGACACACGTTTCCTCAACGATCCTTCTTTTTTAAATTTACATTTTTTGAATAATTAATTTTATGATTACAAAGGCGGAAATCATTGTTTTGAAATCTTCGACATTTTTTATCATTCTGCCATCTCTACTTCTACCTGGTAAATTATTTGCATTCCTATCTCGTTCACCCTGTATATGACACATCAGTTTGCCCTTTATGGTTTTTGAGATGTCTGAACCATTATTTTTTTGAATGGACAAATTTACAGTGTAATTGCAAACACTGTCGAATAAATCCTCTGCCACCTCGTCAACTGCTAAATTTTGCTCTAAGGCTTACAGAGTTTTAATTTATTACGGGTCAGAACACATCCTTCGTGAATTAGATTTATCGAAACGTAAAATTCGGAGGCGTCCTAATGACAAATATACAGACAAAGCAGACCTATATTTATTTTACTGAAGCCTTACAACTGACCTAGTTTATTTTTTACGCTTGAGAGCAAGAAATATAAATACGAACATTTTTGTAGACAGTCAACATCATAAAGACTTTTTATTACAATATGATATTTTCCTTCTTTTTTTCTTAAATGTAATTTTAAATTAAAAATTCTTCAAGTACCTTAATTTATAATTCACAATTAATGTAAAAAATGTATAAAATAATGGCCTACATTTTTTTGTGTATTTCAACTGTTTTTTTCTTGTTTTAATTTACAAAATAAATTTATTAATCAAATATATCTATCTTCTATAATTCTATGGCCAGTGCCTAGGCCATATTAAGACAGAATCTTCAAAAACCCCGTCTGGAAGTTATTTGCTGCTTGGGCTATCCTCCCAGGCGAATTACATGTTCTCCAGTTTGAGTGTCTGTTGGCACCTCAGATTAATATTTTTTTTTATCTGAGACACTCCACGTAGACTTCAAGCCTAAGTACTAATATATCGTGGGCAACTAAAGAGAAGAGAGATGCAATCTATTGACAGGGGATCTCCAGGATTGGAGGTTAGGAGGTGAAGGAAATACAACTGCAGGAAATTTGTTGCATAATCAAGAGACCTGGGTATGAATGTGCGAGAGAAGTGGGATGTTCTAGGCTTTTGTGGTTGGACAGTAAACGGATGCATATGTAACGCACTTCTTGTTGTTGTTCTGTCAGGAATAGTCAAGGGGGGATGAGAGCGGTTAGTTCTTCTGAGCAAAATCCATGGAAATATCGGCAGATAACAGCGCGGCTATGAGCGAGAGATGTGAGGACTGTGTCATTGATGACTCCCTTTAGGCTAGAGTCAAGGATGTTAAGTGTCGATGCTGCTCCCCATATTGGGAGCAGTACTCGTATTCTTCGTTAAGTCTTATTTGGGAGGCATAAAGAGTGTGTAAGTTGGAAGGGGAGAAGTATTTTCTGGCTCGGAAAAGAAAACCAAGCTAACATATTTAGCTGCTGATGTGGCTATCGAAATGATGTATTTGTGCAAGCTGAGATGGTGTTCGAAAGCGATGCCAACAAGCTCAAACGTTTGTAATGAGAAAACTTTAATAAACTTTGGAAAATGTTTATTTTCTCTTTACAGAAATCGAATTCAAAAATCCGAAAATTACAATGACAATATAACTGTTTGTTATCTGTCAAGTCTTATATATTTTTTGTTTTATAGCCAACCCAATACCTTACCCCTGGTAAACCGAAACAGTATCAACCAGCAACAGTGCAGTGCCCTCCCCCAGAAGTTTGCTTCGTTTCCTAATAAAAAGTAACTGTCTTTTTAGACTTTTTTGAGAAATACCTTTTTGAAAGACTTGAATGTACTGAACTTTCCTTTAAAATAGATTTAAATTTAAAAACTTCTTGAGTTTAATCTATTTTACGTAATGTACTAGTGCTGGTTGATTCTGTTTCGGTTTACCTGTTCGTAAGACATTGGGTTGGATATAAAAAACAAAATATATAAGACTCGACAAATAACAAGTAATTATTATATTGTCATTGTAATTTTCGGATTTTGAACTCGATTTATGTAAAGAGAAAATAAACAATTTCTAAAGTTGATTGAAGTTATCTCATTATAATTGGTGATATGGCGGGGATGAAATGTTATAGTATCACCGTTCTCATGAATCGCATGGCGCCCATCTCGTATACAATGGTCTTGCGGGATTGCCAAATGTCAGTGTTAGGAAAAGCGGCTCTTTATGATGAGACCTAATTAAAGGAGTTTTCATTTAACAAACCAGCATTTTTATGCTGGTTGAATTTTTCCTATGATGACAATGGTTAAGCTGTGGTGCAAGTATCCATTTAATACAATCCACATCTTGCAGCGACTGTACTCGTAAGGTATTGTTAGAGGGAAGATAAATTTAAATATCTCTTTCCACATAGGTTGGCACAGTAGGATTCTCGGGTTTGTACCCCCGAAAACTACCAAGTTCTGTGATCGCGTACACAGTTTCTTCGAGCGTTTAAGTCACAGATGTAGAAACAAGGACGAGATATCTTTATTTACAATTTACAGCGATAAGAGATTCCAAAGCTACTCATAATCTGTCCCTCTATATGGTTCAAAGGAAGTTCTTGAGACATATAGCATTGAAAAACCGTTTCCCTATAGATGTCATAGATTATAGCTATTTAGAAGAGGTGTTCAGAATATTTCAAAACGTCGTGAACCCTTTGATGTTCTGTTCTCTTTTTTGTGATTATAAATCTTTAGTAATTTATTTTCATTACATAGTGACAAAATTTAATGTGAGATTGGCAACGTATCTTTTTCACCAGGGTACCGTCGTTAATTGATGGCTCATTGATGGCTTAAAGATTTGTTAAGGAGTAGTGTTTTGTGTGTAATATTTCAGGCAGGTCGAAATATATGTCTTGGAGTGAAATTTTAAGTGAAGTTTGGTTTTTTCTAAAGAGACTTTATCCATAAACTTTGAGAGATAGTGCGTTAGGGCCAAATGTGCGGAAAAATTAATTCTTTTTATCTGGCATTGTCTTTTGACAGGTTTTCTCGGAAAGCAACATCGATGGCGCGCGGAGCCGAAGCTATATCATTCTCTCTCTTCTTTTTCTTTATCATTCACATGCACAATGTATAAAACAAACAAAATGCTAGTTATGAATGAACGGTTTCGTCTCCTCTGCAAGACAGACGTGAACTAGGACGAAATATGACCTATTTCTGGCACTTTTAGTTAGTTTGTTAGTAAATGATTAGTAAATAGTTTGTATACTCTTAGTTCGTTTGTACGCAGATGATTTGAAAACTTGTAAAATACCTAAAGATTAAATCAGATCCAAACAATCACAAGAAGAATTAGATAAACTTTGTGAATGCTGCAATGTAAATAAAATTATTTAAAATGTAAATAAGTAAAACGTCCAGTTGCACAAAGAATTGAATCAAGAATTAAACTAACTGGGCATTTGTAATGTGACAGCACTTATGTAAACGTGATTGATAAACATCAATTAAAGTTATTACTTCATTAAAAGATTTGAGCAACAGACCGTAAATGTAATAAATTTGTAGTAGATCTTTAAATCTCCAGCCAATAAATTATCAGGTTAATGGTAAACCACCTGGAAAAAGTTGACCTAATTAGAGACTCGGCTTTTCTACTCATATAAAAATCTGCAAAGAACTTACAATTCTATGTGTTTCATTAAAGGAAACACAAAAGATTTTAAAAGCATAAATAGGTATTATAAAATTGCTTTACACTTCACTAGTTAGGCCCCATTTGAAGTATTGCTTAATCATTTGAAATCTTCGATATTAAATTTACTGAACGGTGTTCATTCTTTGTTGTGTTGCATTTAAAAAACATATTCTTATAGATAACATAGATTATGACTATTTGGCAGAGATATTGGATCAGAATATTTCAACACGTCGTGAACTCTTTGATGTTTTGTTCAGTTGCAGTATTTCGACTAAGTTAGGTTAGGTTAGAGTGGCAGACTCCCAGCAACTGCCGGCTAGTCTCACATAGACCTGATGGTCCGTTTTGTTACCACATTGCCTTGGAACCAACTCATGATGATTCATGCAACTGAGATATTTGCAGGGGGGATTGTGATTGTGTGACTACTGTGACTGTTGATGAATATATTTCGATTAATTATATTAATTGTCCAGATGAAAAATTTAATTTTTACGTACCTTCTAAACTTTTGCGTCCAGATTCACTAAGAAGGTTTAAGATTTAGTACTGGTTTAAATTAAGATCTTCTAGTTGATCAGTTATGTTTTGACAAGTTTTTGTCCTATCGTTGTTAATAAGACGTCATTAAAAACTTATGAATTATATGAATATTTCAGCGATTTGCTTGGTTTCCAAATGATTTTCATCTTGGAACGGGTTGCTAGAGTGAATTTAGTTCTATTATTGTCGAAAGTGCGTACTAAAATTGCCCTCTGCTTTATAAATTTGAGAAAAAGCTCCGAAATAAATTCACAGTATAAAATTTAGTTGTCTTATTCTTACAGTTGTCAGTTTAAAACTTTTGGTTGTCAAATTAGACCGGACTAGCGTTGGAGAATCTGGCTATTGAAGTTTAACAGAACTTTTTACGGTTTTAACTCTCCCATTTTACGTATTATGAGAAGTGCAAATTCATTTAGAGCAGATATATTTAATGTTTTATTAAATTCATTAAAACTGAAACCTAAAAGTAAGAAATTGTAGTAATTTGTCATTTTGTGTTTCTTCAAATGTATATTATAGCGTGGGCAAAGAGTGGCACATGGAGTAGGATTTCTATGAGTTTTTTAATTAGGTGCATTTTTCTTTTCGAAATGCTTAACAATAACTAAAAAAGGTAAAAGTTTTTGTTTGACAGTAAATGTCAGTTTCGTTAAAATGACACTAGTTTAAATACAATAATATGCTTTGTTACCAAGGTAACTTTCCCAATTTAGCCTTGCTTCAATAATTATTCACATGAAAATTACCATCATTTGGGATCCCGCAGACCTACGCAAATTCACTGTCGCAGCGGCTGCGATTTTTTTTTATCATTGACGCTGACATTGATAAAAAAATAAGGCAGCCTGTGCGACAGCAAATTCGCGTTGGTCTCTGTGATCCTTTAACAGTGAAGATCGGCATAGGGTATGTTACATGGCAGATACTCATAATTTTAAGTAGAATTCAAATATCGGATAAAAATTGGGGTATTCCATATAAAAAAATTAAAGTTGCCGTGTGCCCTGATTTTTTGAGCAACCCTGTATAATACCAAAAATTCTTAAAATTTGTAAAAAAATATCATTTACGGGTTCGAGCGTTTTCCTTAAATTATACATGGTTATATATTTGGAGTATTCCATTCTTTTTGCTCACGCTTTTTATATTAAGTTTTAAATTATAACTACCTAATGACAACATTTTAGTATCCTGTTAACAACTAGTTTGAACTTTTAACAAACTTAATGTATCGGGATTGTGTAATTGTTTTAAAAATTTTATTATTGTACATTTTGTATGATTGGGTATAACCCGCTTGAAAAATAAATAAATAATAGATTCGAAAGTCCTCCTCCTTGGCCGCCATAGACCAAGCTAACCATGGTGGATATTATAAAACTTTAATGGATCACTCCCGACCTACCTCCCCTAATTTGGTAACGATCTCCAACCAGGACTCTTCCTGTTCCCTTTTTGTATATTATCCCCTCATGCCACCCTCGTAGAGACGCCCTTGTGTTTTCACCAATTCTTAACCGTGTTTTGATTATAGTAAACAAATATGGCACTGAATATTTACTCATACATATAATATAACTCTGTAGACATAGAAATACAAACCATATTTTTAAAGGTAAAACTAAAGATTACCCTTGGTATACAACTTTTCAGCTACAAAAAAATTCTTAAACTAAACTGAAGTCAAAACAAACTGGAAGAAATATTGGTGATTTTAAATTTCGATTTGATTTCTTGCAGAATTTTGTTATGAATAGCTACTAATTATTTGAAATCACAAATAAAAGCTTTTGTAATTTATTATAGTAATATTTTTTTATTTCAGGTTGCACTCTGAGTGAATCAATAGTTGCTTAGGTGAGTATTACATCTCTGTATAAAAAAGGAAATAGAGTATATTCACTGTTTTATACGGATTGCGTTACGTTTGCTCGGAGTACCTATATAGAAATAAATATATTTTTCGATCAGTGTTTTTTTGTCAATATGTACATATATGAATGTAGTAAAAACCTAAGGACGGAAATGTCATTCTGATTGTACTAAACTCTGCTTAACTTTCTCATTAGCGACTATACGCATGTAATGGCAGAAGTCGAATCTGATATTTAAACCTATTTTGCCTCGGCAAATTGGAGTCGAGAAAAAGGCAATTCAAAATGTTTGAACTGCTTTGATCCGCTAGTGTTGTCTTTTGAAGGATATATATATATATATATATATATATATATATATATATATATATATATATATATATATATATATAATGTTTATGCATAACAATGCTGATGTTTGGAACGGGGATTGTCCATGACCTGGGTTAACACAGAAAACTTTCCTCATTTTTAGTCCTGCCACTCCGTTTCTGTAAAATAGCGGTATCCACACGGACGAAGCCGTATTGAAACATTTTTTTTAATATACTTAAGAAGAAAATTGAAACAAAAATTCAAGTACCTAATAAATTATTATTATTAGTTGCCTGTGGTATAAATCTCTCCGATCTAAAAGGGGTTTTAATTCCTGTTTCAACGCTCACATAACTTCATCGACCACGTATATATAGAAAATTTTACTCGTTTTTTTCCAAAGCAATCAATATATATTAACATTTATAATTTTATTTGGAAAATAGCGTTAACACGAAATTACAATTAATTAGGCACAATACAAAAAAAAATACGATTTCTTATTTTTGTCCTAAATACTTTTGACCTAAAACATACCATTGCGCCCAAAAAAAAAAGGACAACAGAATTGTAATACTGGGACAGCTGAGTTGTAGCTCCCAGACTTTAAGGAGGTACTCTGAAGGTGTAAATATTAACACCTTACCCTGTAGAAAGTAACCTTGGTTACAAGATTGTTACCTTTTGTACTTTGCGATAAGAGGTGAAATCAAAAGTAAGTTTTCCTTTTGTCCGAATTTTATGGTTGATATAGGGTAATTCCGGGGGAGATGGCGTAGAGGTTGAGATGGCGCAACACTATAATTCACTGAAGGATAGACTTATGTCGATCTGGTGTCAGTATGCAATAATCATTCTGTAGTGCACGCGGGCTCTCAGGTAAACTTTCGATTTTTCGAGTAAAAGAAGCGATTAAGCCCAAATATTTAATTTTGAGGCATTGAAAATTTCTCCAGTAGTGTAGATTATAACAGATTGGTAAGTTATTACATATAAATAATTAACATTTATTTGTCATGTATGCTTGTTGTTATTATTTTAACCTAAAATAATGGTTGTGCGTAGTTACCGATTTTAGTAATTCAGTGCGCCATCTCACCCGGCCACTTTGGATGAGATGGCGCATTTAAATTCGGGATAGATGGTGTCCATTGCCGACCAGATACAAAAGTCGTAGCGGATTTTCAAGGGGTAGTTGGACTAAAAATCAGATGGTTCAAGCCGTAGCTGCAGTAAATCAGATAGTTCCGAAGAATAATGTTTCAGGGGATGCAACGAACCTTTCGCGATAACAAAAAAAATAATGATTGGTTAAAATGCATTCGATGTCTGTCCTGGTACCATGAAACTTGTTCAGACTATATCAAATTAGGTATTTGTTGTTTGTGCAAAGAATATTTTACTTAACAATAAAAAAACAATAATTATATTACTCAAAACTTGTTACGCCATCTCACCCGAAACGTCTGCGCCAACTCAACCGCAACTTTTGGGTTAGATGGTTTTTGTATGTTTTTGTTCAAATATTTTTCATAGTGTTTTAGACTTATTTGTTTGCAAATTAGATAATGAATATTTGTACCCAAATAACCAAATAATAAAACTTTTATTTTTAAAATCATTTGTGATTTTTCCTAAAGTTTTGATGGCAATTATTAAAAAGGTGCGCCATCTCCCCCGGAATTACCCTAGATAAAACAGATATAGATATAGGAACCCCAAAGTTATAATTTTGGATTATAATTTTTTTTCAATTAATCAAAACAAAATATTTTAAGCGTATATTAAACATGAACGAAAAATCAAAAAGCGATCAAACCTTAAAAATTAAATCAAAATCAATAGGTAAAAATATTAAATCATTTCTAAATCTAAAAAAATATAAATTAAAACACACTTTACATATTTTTTAATATTTGGTCATTGCACCATTTTTGATGATAACATCTTGCAACCTTCGCGGCATACTTAAAACCAGAGAACAATAAGATAGAGAGAAGAATATCTCGTACGGATTCCATTCATAAATACGATTTGCTTTCTATGACCTCCAAACCGACGGCGAAATAAGCTGCCATGGGCGTGCGATGCAAATTTTGGCTTATTATAAAGCACACTGAGAGTGAGTATTGAGACGCGCCGCAGAAAACTCTCTCTGCTTGCCGTATTGCTACCGCAGTGGCTAATGTCGGGGTGTATTGTGAGAATCGTACGCGCAAATCTCGGGGTGTTGCCGTTTGAAGGCCATAGCGTAGCCGAGCTGGCGGGAAGAAGAGATATTATTCTCTCTATCTTATTTTTCTCTGCTTAAAACTAAGTTTCTCGTAGTATTTACGTTGATTTCATCCCAAGCTTGGGTTATTCTTTCGCGGAGTTCATATTCATTTCTCGGCTGGAAATTATGCTTATTTATAGCCTTTATCATTAAACCCCAAACGTTTTCGATCGGGTTGAGATCGGGGCTCCTCGAAGGCCATGGTAAAACACGAATATTATTTTCCTCAAAGAGATTTTGAGTAAAACGGGCTTCGTGTATCGGGCTGGAATATATAATCTTGGTCATAATAAGCGCCAACCGTAGGTATCATTACTTGGTGGAGAATATCGCAGTATAGCGCAGCAGTAAGTCTCCCCTCCACGATCTGACAGGCTCCTGGACCCCTAGCACTAATCCAAGCCCAAACGTTTACAGAGAAACGTCCACTTCTATTAGTTTTGTGAGTATATCTCTCATCATATCGCGCACCAGATGGCCTATAAACACGGAATCTCCCATTATTACAAGACTGAAATGTTTTTTCGTCTGAAAATACCACTGTTTCCCACAAATTATTCTGGTTGAGGTATTCATGGGCAAAATCTAACCTGATTTGTTTGTTTCTGTCCGTTAAAAATATTTTATTAGCGGCATATCGATTCCTAATATCAGAATTGCGAATTCTCCTCCGAGCCGTATTACCTGACCCTGGGAAATTGGTATCTTCTTTGGCCTTTATGGCGGTTTCAAAGGGGTGATCTCTTAAAAAGTCAACTAATTCTCTGTCTTGATCTTGCGTCGAAAGTTTGAGGCGACCAGAACCTGCTTTTCTAATAATAGCTCCATGCTCTGCAATTTTTTGCTTTGCCAAGAACACGGTATTTTTGTCGACTTCTACTTCATCTGCTATGTTTCTAATACTGACACCGTCTCACAATCGACTGTAGATAATTGATTTTTGCTGGGGGGTTAACTGAGGCATATTTAGGAAGTAAATGTAAAGTCAATTATTTAAATAAATCAAAGTGACAACTGTCACATGATACCTGTATGATGTTCAACCTGAGGTAATACGTAATAGTCTAGGAGATCACAGTAAATTTCAGCAAATTTTGTTGTCCTAGTTTTTTTTGGGCGCAATGGTACATACCTATATAGGCCAAATTTTAAATTTGTAGCCCTGCTGGAACTACCTTAGAGTTTTGATTAAACATAAACGCGCCAAGAACGTCGCTATAAACGTTGTAAACGTTAAAAACCTATCAAGAGTCATTTAATAACAATAACTCTGGCATATACAGGGGGTCTGAAAAGTCTTACGGCGGGTTGCAGAACAACGTGTTAAATTTTAACACGTTGTTAAATTTTGGTCAAGTTACCCAAGATTTAATCAAAGCCGGCCCAGGCCCACTTGAAACAGCAATCGCTTAACATCGGCTTTTAGATTTGGAAGCGGTCGCAGTTTCGGGAAAAGTCGAACGATAAACGTCAGATTTTAATGTCAACAAAGCGTTTTGTATTTCTTGTAAAGCGAGGTTGTTTTGAATCAAAAAAAAAATATTTTTGGGAAAATAGGCAAAGCGAATAGGAAAATTACACAAATATAGAAGAAAATGAACATCTGAACATATACGAGTATATAGTATGTATGTCGTATGTAGTATAAGGTAAGTTGTATGAAACCATTGAACCATAAAATACCAATGCTTTACGTAAAAAATTTGCTGCTTTTCAGCTTCCTTAACTACTATAATACTCTTGACCTTATTATCCATTTATGTGTTTGTTTTAGGTACATCCGAAGGATTCTAATATTTCTAAAGAAGGTGAATTCCTAATCCTAAAAATCGGACTTTTGATGATAGATAATGCACAAAAACATACTTCCTGATAAACCTATATGTAAGGAATGGAGTTGTAAATGAATGTTATTTGAGAGATTATCCAGACACAATCAATATTCGGTGAAATAACTTACTGCCATGGAAAAAATTTGGAAACGGAACGTTTGTTGTTATTTTCTTGATAAAGGTAAAATATTGTCATTAATATCTTAGTTAAATAGGTAGCTATCACCTATCACTACCTACGTTACAAAATTTTTGAGTGCAATTTTGTTCCTTATTTTTACCTCAAGTTCTGTGTTTATACCCGTAATAGCATACTATATAGCTTTTGTCCAGTTAAGCTAACAAAACATTTTTGTCTGGGTGAGTATACTGGTCAATTTGTAAACCTAATTGCTGGTAGTATAGATCATGATTATAATTTCTTTAACCATGTGTCACGATCAAACCCAAGCAAACTGTAGAGTATTTATTTAATCCACCTCAAATTCGTTTAAGTAAAATTTTGCCGTTTCTCTTTTAATAAACTTTTTGCTCATGATTCATTAACGTTAATTTTTCGTGACACATTTACTTGACTACCATTTTTACCATGTGAATATAAAGCCCATATGTCCATACAGTTGTTACTATTTAGAATAAGATATCTATAAACAAGTTATTTACTTGGGTGTACACTGTAGAACAAAGTGCTTGTATTAAAATTCTTATGTAATTGCGTAATTTTTTACTTTATTTGCTTTGTTTTCTTTTGTTACAGTTACCAGATAAGATAAGTCACAAGAAAAAATCTTGCAGATATTTTGATGTAAAGATGGGCTTAAAAAATACCCACTGGTGACACCAATGTTAAAGTAGTTTTTAAATAAAAATTTGATATTTACATGTTTTGTGATTTTTCAAAACATAAGTTTACATCAGTTACTTTATATCTTTGTTCATTATTCCCTGAAAATTTGTAAAACTAGATAAAGATTCCATAATAAAAACTATTATTTTAATTATATTATTTTATTATAATTACAATTATAAAGTTGAATATGCGCTTGAAACAAATTACGTTGCGACCAAAAAATATATAAGAGGTTAGAAATGTTAACTCCTAAGTAAAACGAAGAAACACGAAATTTAAATAAAAATCAATAAATTAGTATGCCACCGTGTTCTCAGATGTCGCTCCAGGTCGTTTTCTCGTGGCGGGTAGTTTAAAAGTGATGTTGAATATATTGATTTATTTTCAAGCTAGTATTTGATTGTTTTAAAGACGATTTATTGTTTTTTTTTTCGTATGGCACAATAAAATATTATGTATTCAGTAAAATCAGCTATAAATTGATGGTTTTACGGATTAAATTATATTTTAGAGGAAATTACAAAGTAAAAAACAATAATAGTCTTTAACAATCAAATACCGATACTTCTAAACCCTACACAGTATAATATGTAAAATATAAATTGTATAATAAAACTACAAAGTTGCATGTAGGCTTTATTTACCAAACAGTTATTGTTATCACATTGTTATTAAAAAATAGCCCAAGTTCCTTTTATATACGAGTAGTTTTCCATGCACCTAAATGTGTAAATTTTCATAAAGTTGAGATTATATTTACTAAATACCGTTAACTCCTGAGCTTGAAAGATAATCCCTATTTTTATACGAATTCATGTTGGCATGCTGAAATTCATCAAGGAATGGATAACTACACAAATGTAAAACCGGCATTAAAAACATCGTCTACCAGGATTTATAAAAAAATTAGGGAGTGCATGGAAGAAAAATTTAAAAAATTAACCGACAACATTTAGTCGAGGCTAAGTAATTTCTCTGCCTGCCCTGCAACCCAGCATCAGTTAAAACAGATATTAAATATATTGTTTAAACAAAAGCAGAATTCTTAAAGAACAAACAACAAAAAGAACAATGTTACAAAAGGCTCTTTTATGTCCATTAAGGCAGGGGACAAAAATGATATTTTTTGTGAATTTTGACCTGCTGAACATGATGGCGCAATTAGAATTACCGGATGCTTCCGGGAAAACCTTTTTTTTAAGATCAAGTAAATTCTAATCACATCACGTTGTTCAGCAGGTCCATTATAAATATCTTTTACGTTTGATACATTGACTGGCAAAAAATAGCCTTTTTTACCATCGTTCTTTAAACATACTTTATTATTAAAACAAAACATGAACTCTCATACAATAAAAACTCCTATACAATAATAACAGTATATACATATGTACATAACAATACAAATAAAAAATAAATTCTATAAATAAAAACCACGTCCTGAGTAAACAAAAATATAAAGCTCTTGGCATTGCAAAATAAAATGAAAATTGCACTCTGTAAAAAAATAATGATATAACATGTAACATTCATAAAAAATTATAATATTCTCTAAACAAAAACAATATTCCTAACAAATGAAAATCAAGGAAAGCTACATACAGTCTTTATATTTTATTTTCTCCTAGTTCCTGAATCACAGGTCATGTTAGGGGATCACAGGTCACATTAGGATAGTCACAGTCGGGTATCACAGGTCACGTTGTGGTATTACTGGTCACATTCTGGAATGATATGGTCACGTTTGCCAATATTTCGTCCAATCCGAATTAAAATGTCTCGTTGAGGCTATGCTGTTCTGCATGGTCTTTCTGTTCAGATGGTAAATGCTCGCGAAGTTTATGCAAGGGAAAGAAAATAATTAGTAAAAACCTATCAATTTAACTTGCTGGATTTGAATTTTTTAACTTTATCATCATGCCGCTTTGTGTAACGTTTTTTTGGTAATTTATCTTTCGCGAATTTATGAATATTGAGACGTATAATTTTGTTAATTATTTGAGTATTGGTGTCATGTCATGAATATCACAGAAATGTTCATTTAGACTTGAAGAGCATTTAGTTTTAAAGTTATCTTCTAAATTAGTTTCGTGGGCATGATCACTTAAAAATCTGTACAAAAGTGTATGTATTTTATCCACCAACTCTTACAAAAACTTACGGCATTAAAAGGGCTTTCTACTTTTTCTTTGTTGTTTTGATTCCAATTTTCCAATTTATGTGTCCATGGACAGGCCGGTCAAGTCAGCATAGGGCTTTAAAAACATTATCCTAAAAAGCAAACGACAAAGGGAAATAAAAAAGACTATTCAAAACCTACTGACCTTGAGAGGCATAGGCGGTTCTAGACCTCTATTTTTGGGGGGGCTTAAGCCCCCGGTTTACATATTTGGGGGGCTTAAGTCCCTGGTTTATATATAGGCGGCTAGGCCACTCAGTTGGATTTGGGGGGGCTAATTCGAGAGTTGGGGGGGCTTAGCCCCCCCAAGCCCCCACCTAGAAACGCCTATGTTGAGAGGTCATAAAACAAAATAAATAAAAAAGTACACATGCTATTCTTGCGACTATAGAAATTCGTACTCTCTCAACCTATTATCATTATGCACATTAAAAACCAATAACTTCATCAGTTCAGAAAATATTATTTTAAATAAAAAATTATAACTGTTCATAAAACAAGCAAAGAAAATCTATACAGTGTACGTGGTACAGGCATAAATAGGCTGGAACCGAATATTTAAAAGAAACATATAAGTAACGTACATACCTGTGTGATGAACCATCCTAAAATTTGCAACAGTTTCTATGTTATAGATGAAATCAAAAGATATAAAAAGAATAGGGAATGAAACTGTTTAATCAAAAAATACAAATAGAATGTTTAATTATAAAATAATTATCAGTCTGTCACAAATCGCGGCGAAATTTGACACACGTAACGTCAACTGAGTGAAATGATGGTTGCAGAACAATTATCCTACAGTGCCACCTCTTTTTACGGTGGCATACTAATGGTGTAACGGTCGTGTTTCCACTTATTCAATTCAAGTTTCACCCATGTGGTTGCGACACTCCAGCGCTATTTTATTTCGTTCTGCATTCATTCTTGATTCAGTTACGTATTTCGCTTAAATCTCGTAAAGTCGTCCGGATCGATGCAATTTTGTCCATCGAACACGCCAGGCTCTAATCCGGTGGTGAACAGTGTTGCCAGTCTACTACAATTGTACTAGATCTAGAACCTTTTTAGGATTTAGGATATCCCTAGTACGCTAGTAAAGTACACTTGAGTCAAAACCTTAGTAGAAAATGCCATCCGACGTTTTTAAGAGATACTCTACTCATATTTTACAGGTCTCGTATTTTTTGTTTTGTTTTGCCGCAGATTAGATCCTACCTTTTTCAGAGATTGGAAGTAATTGTTTCATTTTTAAAATTGGGAATAATTACATATTTTATTTTTTAATACCAAGTACAGGTTCTTTATATCTCCTGTGTCAGTGCATTGTCTGGTCTGTTTTGTGAAGATCTAGTACATTTTCATTAAATTTAGTACTTTCTCAATTAAAATCCAGTACCAAATAAAGTAATGTCTGGCAACACTGCTACTTCTAAATATTGAAATATTTGAGGTTAGGTTACACGTCAGTGTTTCGTTTTTTAAAAAATATAAATTAGATTTGTTTTGTTTACATACAACCTCTTTATTTTTCTGTTATCGAGAGAGCCGTGAGTAACATAAAAGAAATGATTAATACAAAAATACAAACTTGCTTGCATTCCAGTGTTTTTACTTGCTGTAAATAAGATAATTTTCGACGTTAGGACGAAAGTAATTCAGAAAATAACTAGGTACCTACCTCTACAAGTTGTTATATTATTTTTAAACCCACAAAAGGGTTTGCTATTTAAACTAAGAGAGGTGTTGAAGAAAACTATGTGATTGAAGAAAAGTAAGCAGAAGGAAATTTAGCAGAATATCTATATTTTTATAGAAGACTACAGTAGGAAAACTGTTTTAATATAATGCCGCAAAGAATAGTTTATAACAAACAAGAATTTGAACCATAGAATATGTTTGCATAAGTCCAACAACAAAATAATATAATAAAGAGTAATTTTGTTATGGTATTGAAGATGAAAGGTATAGGTATTTTTTGGTAAAATCCACGTTGTAAATGATGAACTTTATTTTTCCTACATTTTTTGTTAGTGTGTGAAGGTAGGTAACCCAACCTGAGTAAGCATTATCATAAATTAGATGCCCATCTGCAATAAAAGTGTATATAGTTTTATTTTCAAATATTGAAGGAAGGAATTTTCTTTTAATTTCTTGTACTAGAACATAAACTTTTGCCAAAGTAATCAATATTTTATGAAAAATGTGACCAAAAACATGACTTTAATCACAGCATATCGTGTAATTAGTTTAATTCATCGTTAAGTGCTCTCTTCGTTAAAAACAAATGAAAAAGTAAACAACACGTTGGTTTTTTAGTGGCAATTGTCAGTTTAATCATTGATTAGCCAAAAATTTGGGCTGTTGCAGAAAGAAAAAAAATTTAACGCTCTGTTAAACTGAGAATCTTTTGTTTTTAACGATGGAATAGGATTTAACGCTTGATTAAAAGTTTTGTGCAACCCACTGTTAGTATGTGCAAATATCTTTATTAGTAATACACCAAATTTTAGGTGTATCTTATTGGTTAATAAATCTGCTTTTTTATATAATTTAACTTTTTCCACTCCCTTGATGCGCGACGCTAGGAAATTAAGGTCAAAAATTTTAAATGCAACCCAGTGCCGTGTAGTACCTGATTTTAAAGGTCTTTAAAGAAGAAACATTTTAACGCAAACCCGAGGTCAGTATCTTAAATCGTTTTTAAATGGCAAACCTCTAAGTATTAAAAATCGTGGAAAAAATTATTTATAATAACCACCATGAACTTCTTTGCCGTAATAAAGTCAATTTTAGAACTTACTTCTCACATTTTTTCACAAATCTGAGAAGTTAGTTCCAAAATCGACTTTTTTACTGATAAGAAGTTTCATGGCGATCATTTTGAACAAGTTTTAAAGTAATAAGTAAGGCTGGCCACTTGAATGCTACACCAGTGGCGGCATATATAAGCCACTACGTATACGTATACTTTATATAATACGTAATACTTACCCAGTAAGCATTAAAAATCCGTATTGGCTCGGCTAAACTTGTGGAGCATGGCCTATATCTCTAACGTCGCTTCCATAAGTGATGTTCGATGCGGCGAAAAATTGTTTTTATATGAAGAAAACGAGCGTTCGACATCTACAGATGATATATTTGCGTTGTTGAAATGGTTTCTGAACTTATTAACAGATCCGCATCGGTACTGTTACCAAAAATAACATGTCTTCAAAATTTCGATTTTTTCTTATTACACTGTAAAATTTCTCTCTAACACAAATACCTGTCTCGTCATTTGAAGTGTGTAGCAATTTTTTTGCACGCCCTCTACTATTCGCAAGGATTCATTAAAGGATAATGAAGTCGTTCGCGCACAGCTGGTAAATGTCTTTGCAACTTACTTCGGTCGGGCAATTTCCATTTAGGATGATATTTCTTCCAAATCTGATGGAATAGTTCTTTATTCAGTCGCGTGTTACTGTACACTTTCGGCATATTAGGAACTACTAAATTCACAGCGACAAGGTTGAAAAATAGAATCAAGTGGCAAAGCTAAACTGAATTGATGCTGCGGTCGACTCAGAGTTCCCGGCACTATAATGCTACTGAAGCTGCACTCACGGTGGGCAGCCTTAGTAACAAGAGAGTTAAAGGTATTTAAATTTGTACTTTTTTTCACGGTTTTCAATTTTTAAGGGCTTACCATTTAAAAACGAATTAAGATACGGACCTCGGATTTGCGTTAAAATGTTTCTTTTTGAAGACCTTTCAAATGAGGGCATTTAAAATTTTTGATCTTAGCTCCCTAGCGTCGCCCATCAAAAGAGTTGAAGAAGGTAAACTACATGAGAAAGTAGATTTATTAATTAATAAGGTACACCTAAAATTTGGTGTCTCTATCTTTCCTAATAGCGAAGATATTTGCCCATACTAAGACTTGTCAGACGATATGTAGAAGAAATAAGAAAATTGTACCTATTTACTCTGTAACTAACTTTTAATGTTAGACGGTAACCGCGATAGGAGAATATGACAACAGGCTGACACTGTGCGTAAAATTCCCGGACCGCCTGATGAAGTTAAAAATTTAGCCAAGAAATATTTCAGATAAAAGTTCTGGACTTTCAGAAATCAATACCTTAAAAATTAGTTGCAGTATACAGGTTTGTTTGTTTTGTTCTTAAAAAAGTTGTGACCTATCAAAGATATATCTTGAATGCCCTGTTTTTTGATTTAATTTCTGATTCTGCTTAAAATTATATGCTAAGTTTATGTAACCTTGCCTATTATACCCAGAGGTAATTCCTTTTTGTCATAATTTATTGCTGTTTGTAAAAGTTGAAATATTTTTTAATTTGAATTTTTTTACTTAATAATTTTTGAAAGATTTAAAAATATTTTTCTTTGCATTTGTTTAATGTAGAACTAGCCAATTTCGTAGAACTTAATTAATTTATCTTTTTTACATGTTCATTATTGTCAATCAATTTAAAGTCATACTGTTGAATGAAATGTCTCTCAGTGAAACAGAAAGAATAACTGTTCTGCTTAACGGCACAGTTAATAATAACAGATATTGGACTGACCAAATCCCACACTGGATGTGGGAAACACATATTGTGCAATATCCACGAAAGTTAATTAGTATAGGCTGGAATTATTAAAACTAGGTTAATAGAACCATTTTTATTGAGGACAACTTAAACTTCAAAATGAATCTTTACATGTTGGCAAATCAAATTATTCCAGCAATTGAAAATGTATTGGGGAAATATCTGGTTTCAAAGATGGTGCCCCACCTTACTTTATACTGCCAGTAAAATGTATCTTAATAATACTTTCCCTAATCGATGGATAAGAATAGAATAACCAGCTAGGTCCCCAGACTTAACGCCTCTTCATTATTTTCTTTGGGGTTACTAGGGTCATTTGAATAATACAGTGTAAGTACCAGGATCAGTCGACTTAAATGTACATATACTCAAAGAATCTGAATGCATTACGCATGATATGTTGTACAGAGAAATCGAGAACTTTTGGTTAAAATTTGGGGCACTGTTAGGCTGTTGACGTAAGATATTTTTACCATTTAATTAAATAAAGATGTAATTTACGTTCATAACCTAAAACTGTTTTACAAAAACATCGCAATTTCTCAGAAACTATTAGGTGTTGGTATAGGTAGCGTTGCATAAAGTTAATCTATACCTAATTTTAAATAGGATCCGAAAATAGGGTATTCTATTTACGAAAATATAACTTTGATCCGTAACAACTTTTTGAGCAATCCAGTATATTTCCACTAATTTCAAATTATGAGTTTTAAAAGCCATTCCGACACAAGCTCTTACAGTGTTCAGACTATATTCTGGTTGACGGAAAAGCTCTCGTAGTGCTCTCATTTGAGTGACCTTCATATTAGGGGAGGACATCATCAAACTGAAAATTATTATGTCGATAAGAAATCCAAGATTATAGATTTGACAGATAATACTAATGTAAAATCATTATTGCTAAATTTTCAAACTTGAGCTGAAATTATTCTTATCACATGTGTATTCGGTAAAACAATATTAAGCAAAATTAGTTCTAAGAACACAATTTGACTGCTGTCCGGTGTACTAAAGAGAGATCGATTAAGCTGTCACCAAATAAAAACAAAATGTATTTTCCCATCAACTTGAAAGTATATAGTAGAAACAAGGCGTAAAAGAATATTGGCATCTCCCTTTTGTAACTGAAAGCACAAAAGTGGATCTAAGTGACAGAGAACAGAAAAGGACTATTAAGCGGAAGCTGGGTTAAAAACGAATTCCTTTGATCGGATAAATGAAATGTTTAGCAAGCGGAATTTAATTGAATCCGGATATCTCTTTGAAGTAAGTGGAATATATGGGTTTGGAGCGGTTTATGATGTTTGCTTTTGACTAATTTGGGAAGCGTAATTTGTGACAAATCAAGTATATTAATGGTACATTTTTCAAATTTTCAGTGGGGTTGTTTTAATGATACTGATGTCAGCTGAACGGAAACTAATTTGGTTTCCATTTAGACTGACGCATATTATAAAAAATAATATTATTAGCTAGCTTTCACTTCGTATTCATAAATACGCCCAGCGTGTAGGTGTGCACATCCCATAGACAAAATATATTTAGACCATCACAACGTATTCGCGACACCAGCTGAATCCGTCCAGTGTATGGGCGAAAAAGTGCGTTTGTACGCATATGGCGCCAGTCAGGTTTTTAAACGACGGTTCTCTCGAGGCATGCGCACTCGGGACGTCTCGCAAAAGTGGTTGTTGAACTCGATGACGCAACTCGGCGATCAGAACCGGGCTGAAAAAATCTCAGTCATTTTTATGTTATGGTATTTTTGGTTGGGGTGGCGCATATAGCGAACCTCTGAAGCTTGTTATTTCGATACAAAAATATTCTTTACAAAGTGTTAAAGACATTTCATATGTTTCGCCAATTATGTATCAAACTTTTAAATATAAGGAATTATTTTGTAGTCTATTTCTTACAATTAGTGCATAAATACAAATAGTTTAATTCCAAATTTAAATTATATCGATATGTGAAAGAATAGTAGGTAAAAAATATAATTTATCTTCAATGCACTCCGGTGTTGAAGTGAATACACATACGGAGAAGTAGAAATATTTATCAGTGGCGTATATTGAGTGGGGTCAAGGTGTCAGAAAGGCACTGATGGGGTGTGTGTGTATTAGGGGCATTGTATAAAGGGTAAGGTGGTGTAAGAAGGTCATATATAGTGTCAATGCCTCCTTCCCCTATATGGCATAAGGGTGAGTGTCCAAAAGGCATATTTGCGCTTTCGTCAAAGGGGCACTAAAAATACTAGTGGATTAGGGTAGAGGGGAGTATTTTAAAAGGGATGGCAAAAGAAAAAAGCGCTTTCGCCAAAGGATCGCTAAGATATCAGTGGATTAGATTGACATGGGGCCGTAAGTAAGTAGCGCTTTCACCAAAGTATCAAGTGCACACACTGTAAATAGGTGTAAAAATATTTACATCTCACCATAGAACTTGGTTTGTTCAATAATTATACAGGATGGGATGCCAATCCAATAAAATATACACATAGTTTTGGTAATTTTTTTATTTACTATTTTACTTCTTAAAACAGTTGCATATTTTAGTTCTATTGTTTAGAATACTATGTTTATATTTTATTTCAACTTTCAATTTTGTAAATGTAACGTTTACAAAATTAAGAGGGGGGACATTAAAGAGTATATGTATAAACTGAGCTATTTTCGAGGAATTATCGACAGTTTTGTATAGCAAGAAAACTCAGATTTAAGCCAACAAACTATACAATTTTTGTTAAAATCTCACTAATGGTTACATTTTTATCATTAATAAAAAGAATAATTACAAGTAATATATTTAGCATTTATTACTCGATAAAAGATTCACGTCATGTGAAATAAATTTTGAAGTACGGTCTTGTCTATCACAAGGCAAACGTTCGACAAGGCGCAAGCCCGCAGAAGACCGTCTGTGTTTACGGATTCAGCTTGGTAAATTTGCCACATTCGCAAATGACATTATTTCTCTATTATATATTTTCTCTATGGCACATCCTAATATATCCATAAAGATCAAAGACTGAACTTGAATTAAATACAATTAGTAAAATCTATTCAACTTATTAAATTTAAACTTATGTTTTTAAAGAAGGGAATTTACTAGGTGCTTGTAGTGTCGGAGCTGTCATTATTGTCGTGCATCGAAAATTTAGTGTTTCTAGATCCTGTATTAGAAAAGATATTTTAGGGGGAAGTAAAAGGAGCGGGTGAGAATTTGTTCTAAAATGCTAAGTAATATGTCTTTTTGGGGTTATTGAGGTCAGGAAATCTAATATAACATGACTATTACAAATTTAGAGAGAGAGAGTTAAGATGAAGGGGTGGAGGTAGAATAGGTGCACTAAAAAGGAATAAAAACATTTTCTTATAAAAATTAAGTTCACCATTAACTGCAGTAATGAATAGGTAACAATATTATTTCATACTTTCCAGTGCTTTTTCTTTTGTGAACTTGGCTCAGTTTGTAGAAAAAAAAGAAATATTTTTAGGAGCAATAATTCATAAATACAACCTGACAAAATCTAATATTAATTTCATTTCATTTACCTTTCCTATCAGTTACCTGAATCCGACCCCGACTTTTGCGTCATGTAATATTGAAATGGGGTCTCTAGATATAACTAACCCTACCTAACATTAAGCCCCCCACAGACTAGGATGTTTTTCATCCGTTCGCATATGCGATTTGAACCGTCGCGTCGCGTCGCGCGTCGTGTTGAAATTCAATGTTGGACAGATATTAGAACGGACGGTTCGGCACGACCGTTTTCAGCCATAGACTATTAGTTTGGCACGCCGATTCGAATCGCAGCGATGCGAACAGATGAAAAACATCGTAGTCTGTGGGGGGCTTTACTCCTGTTTCATGTAGTCATAATCATGACATCAAAACTACAAAATTATCTTTTTTTTTGTCTTTTTCGTCCAAGGGATCATGATAAATATGAAGAGTTATTGTTATTTTCATTTCTCGGCAAGAGAGATATCTGTTAACTTATTTTTTAATTTTACTGAATTTAATGTAGAATTTTTATCTGTATCTTTGAAAAAATTACAAGTGGGCGAATAATAAATCTCCCGACTGTAACTCGATCGTCGTTTTTATTTTTTGTTCTCTATAAAAAATTTCAGCCATCAATCTTTGTTTTAGAAAATTTTGCTCATTATAATTTGGGCATGTTTTTTCAAAGAATAAATCCCTCGAACTCGGGAATTTATCAGAATAAACAGGTACAAATTCAATTCGTAAAATTTTCAAATAAAAAATTTATCGGGGCAGCTGAAAAATTCAGTTGACAAAAAAACGAGCGTTCGTTATATTCCCTTAGTGGCATTTCTCTTTGCTGTTGTTTTAGTGCTTCCAGAATATATTCATTTTTAGAAGTAATAATAACAAGAGTGGGATTAATTTTAATAGTATAGTCAAAGAGTAAACGAGTTTTTTACAAAAGAGAACATCCGGCGAATTTCTTTTGATGTTTTAGCAAGCCTTTCAATGATCTCGTCCCTTTACATTGGTGGCATTATGCTGTTGCTGTTTATAATATTTATTCAACGGAATCAGTGGTGCAAATTCCTGATTAACAGAGAGTGTGGCGAAATAGTAAAAGTAAAAGAAAATGTTGTTTTATTAAATGGGCCCTCCGCATGGAACAGTAACTTAATATTTACGTTCTAAGAATAAACAGATACAAAATTCAATTAGTAAAATTTTGGAAGGAAAAAAAATTTCGAGGCAACTGAAAAATTTAGTTGACGAAAAACGAGGGCTCGTTATATTACCTCAATGATATTTCTATTTGCTGGTCTTCTAGTGCCCCCGAAAAGTATTCGTTTTTAAAGGTAACAATAACAAAAGAAATAATTAAAAAGTGCCCCACAGCATTAGAGTGGGTGTCTCGAAACGAATGGGATATATTTTAACAGTAAACCCAAGGTTAAACACCCCAAAGAGAGGACACCCGGCGAATTTCCTTTGATGTTGCTTCTATTTTCTTCTTTTGATGAGTCTTTCGCATGGGACAGTAACTTAATATTTACGTTCTGGGTATCCACATAAATTTTATTCTCCTAATTTTCATTACAAGTGCTTGTGTATATTTTTTATTTGTAAATGATGAATATGTTACCGCTTATATCCAAAATGCGTTATTACGCTTAAGAACTAAGCATTTCAGGAATTATGGATATTTACTAAAATCTTTAGTCAAAATCGATTTTAACCATACCTATCAGGAATTATGCGCAATTACCAAAATGTTTACTAATTATTCATATGAACAGAAAGATTTAGGTAATACTGATAATAACAAAAGAGGTTGGCTATTATGCATAATGGCTAAATAATGTACTTTATTCTGCATATTACATAAGTAGTTTCGGATGTTATGCATATTTACGTTCGCACATTTTCGCATACATAAAAGGAAGAAAGCTATAAAAAACACTTGTAAAACTAAAATGTATTCAAAACATTTAACCAGATTTTTAGAAACAAAATTTATATTTTATTACTATTTAAAATACTTTATGAATCGAAACACAAGAACCTGAGCAAACCTGACGTCAACGCTGACGTACGACAATTTGGCAGAAACTGAGACTTATTTTGTAAATATGCATATTAATTAAAGGACTTTCAGTTTCAGTTATTCCTAATTCATATTCTACTGTCGGTTATTATCCATATTTACTTGAATTTTTGGGTAGTATGCATAATTACTAAACATTTTAGTAATTGCGCATAATTCCTAACGTTTGATTAGTATTATCGATGTTAACTTAATATTTCAGTAATTATCCATAATTTCTAAAATGCTCAGTTATTGTGCATAAGAACGGATTTTGGATATTAGCGATACCATATAGACGATTTCTGAAATAAATTTTAGGTCCTCTTATTTTTATTTTCAATATCATTAGACTTTATGACGCTAACTTAGACTTTCCGAATAAATTTAGTTTACTACATATTCATCTTTGAGCAGGTTTGGATACTTTAAGGGACAAATGTAGAACCGCAAGCCATTGTAACAAACAAGGTTTTATAAACATAACCCGCTCCATCTGAAGATGAACTATATTTTGTACACGGGCACAATTCACCTATTAACCTCAAAATGTTACAAAGCAATCCCGGAAATTTTTCTACACAAAACTTACTTCTGAAGGTCTATCTGAATTAGGCTATAGTGCAATAATATTTCCTACATAAAAAAACTCAAGAATGCGCCCATCAGTTTTCATTCTCAAATACAAATCATAAGCAGAATATATTATTTCCACACACTGTAAATAGGTAAATTATTAACTTATTAAAATATGTATCTATTTATTAAAGGTTATTTGGTTCGCAAGAAAATGGCTGTGCCTATTTTAAAGTACTGTATTACTTCGAATAATAGACTACTTTTATTAAACATCATGTCACGACCAATGTTTCTAATAAACAAGGGATACAGTTTATCCACAATCAAAACTTTTTACATAATCAAACTGGAAAAATACACTATTACCTCAATTTTTGACTAAAGTCGACGTAAAATCCTGTGAACTATCACATTTTGAAGTTAAATAATTGAACTTTAGTTCCTGCCAAGCACAAATTTTAGTTCCGCCTATGTTCTTTACAAAAAAATCGTTGGTTGCATTGGCTTTGTCTTTATTTTCAAAAATTTTTTGTACATGCACGATAAGATCTATGTCTCGACACTTTTCATTCTGTTGTGACGATAGCTCATACTAAAGCACGAAAACAAATTGCTAGTTATTCACAAGAGACAACGTATGCGGAAAAAGCACATATCAAACTAAACAAATTCGGGAGTGTTGGTGGCACGACATCATATTGGCGTTCTTCGCTATCTTTCTCATATTTTTGTTTTCTTGTCATCATATCTTTATATATGCCTAATATTTGGTATATCTTTCTGGAGTCAAAGTGGATCAGTATAGGCCGCTCGCAAACTTAGCCACTGGTGGTCAACACCGGTGGTCACCACACGCTTCGGATGATATTTTGTACCCAGTTCTTTTAGATTTGGCGCAAACAGAGCGTTAACAGTGGCTCTTTTGAGCCACACGTTACGGAGGAAGCCGTTTCTCGCTGCTCGTAGCCAGTGGCCGCCATCGATTATAGTCGCTCGCCAGAGTTGATCAAAGAGAGAGAGGTGCTAGAAAGCTAGAAATACATGGCGGCTAATAATATTGATATAGATATGTTTATATCGGAAATCGAAAAGCATCATGCTGCTATTTGCGGTCTGAATTATATTCTAACAGAGTGGAAAAAAGTAAAGCCAGGGAGGAAATATGCTTTACGTTCATTGTGGACTTTGAAAAAAAAGTCTACAAAGGAAAAAAAATACTGGAGGTAAGTAAAGTTTTTTAATATTTATTTTATTTTTGTGTCGTTTATAAAATGATAAAATCAAGTTCGGTTTTCTTGCCACGGTATTGCTCCTTTTTCATTTAAAAAGAAATCCTTTAATTTGTCTGGAGTAGTGCTTGATCGTGGTAGTGGCATCTGAACGTTTTCAATATTGTCAAGTCCAGTAACAGTTAATGTATCGTGAAAATTAAACCCATTTATTTTACGAACAAAATTGTGCAAGATGCAATACGTCTTTACTAGAGCTTCTGCAAAATCTACAGACACGTTTAGCGATCGGTGCAAAATTCTCCACTTGTTTGTCAATATTCCAAAGGTACACGCAACGCAACGTCTAGCCCGAGATAGCCTGTAATTAAATATTCTTTTACCAAAATCCAAATATTTCCCAGAATATGACCGTAACATGTGTTCTGAGCATAGAGAAAATATATAGTAGAGAAATAATGTCAATTACGAATGCGGCAAATTTACCGAGCTGAATCCGTAAACAAAGACGGTCCTCTGCGGGCTTGCGCATTGTCGAACGTTTGCCTTGTGATAGACAGGACCGTACTTCAAAATTTATTTCACATGACGTTAATCTTTTATCGAGTAATAAATGCTAAATATATTACTTGTAATTATTCTTTTTATTAATGATAAAAATGGAACCATTAGTGAGATTTTAACAAAAAGTGTATAGTTTGTTGGCTTAAATCTGAGTTTTCCTGCTATACAAAACTGTCGATAATTCCTCGAAAATAGCTCAGTTTATATATATACAGTGCGTCTCTTTAATGTCCCCCCCCCCCTTAATTTTTTAAACGTTACATTTACAAAATTGAAAGTTGAAATAAAATATAAACATAGTATTCTAAACAATAGAAATAAAATATGCAACTGTGTTAAGAAGTAAAATAGTAAATCAAAAAAATTACATGTGTATATTTTATTGGATTGGCATCCCATCCTGTATAATTATTGAACAAACCAAGTTCTAGGGTAAGATGTAAATATTTTTACACCTATTTACAGTGTGTGCACTTGATACTTTGCTGAAAGCGCTACTACTTACGGCCCCATGTCAATCTAATCCACCGATATCTTAGCGATCCTTTGGCGAAAGCGCTTTTTTCTTTCGCCATCCCTTTTAAAATACTCCCCTCTACCCTAATCCACTAGTATTTTTAGTGCCCCTTTGACGAAAGCGCAAATATGCCTTTTGGACACACCCTTCTAATCCACTGATATCTTAGCGATCCTTTGGCGAAAGCGCTTTTTTCTTTCGCCATCCCTTTTAAAATACTCCCCTCTACCCTAATCCACTAGTATTTTTAGTGCCCCTTTAGCGAAAGCGCAAATATGCCTTTTGGTCACACTCACCCTTATACAATATAGGGGAAGGAGGCATTGACACTATATATGACCTTCTTACACCATCTTACCCCTTATACAATGCCCCTAATACACACACACCCCATCAGTGCCTTTCTGACACCTTGACCACACTCAATATACGTCACTGACAAATATTTCTACTTCTCCGTGTGTGTATTCACTTCAACACCGAAGTGCATTTAAGATAAATTATATTTTTTACCTCCTATTCTTTCACATATTGATATAATTTAAATTTGGAATTAAACTATTTGTATTTATGCACTACTTCTAAGAAATAGACTACGAAATAAGTCCTTATATTTAAAAGTTGGATACATAATTGGCGAAACATATGAAATGTCTGTAACACTTTGTAAAGACTATTTTTGTATCGAAATAACAAAGCTTCAGAGGTTCGCCATATTCGCCACCCCAACCAAAAATACCATAACATACAAATGACTGAGATTTTTTCGGCCCGGTTCTGATCGCCGCGTTGCGTCATTGAGTTCAACAACCACTTTTACGAGACGTCTCGAGTGCGCATGCCTCGAGAGGACCGTCGTTTAAAAATCTGACTGGCGCCCAATGCGTACAAACGCACTTTTTCGCCCATACATTGGACGGATTCAGCTGGTGTCGCGAATACGTTGTGATGGTCTAAATATATCTTGTCTATGGTTCTGAGAGACCAAATGCTTCATCACCAACAAACGAATAGTTTAAGGATTCGGAGGTTATGGAAATTGGTTTTGGTCCTGGTTGAACGTTCTTGCATGTTTTAAATAAACTGCTGGCCACTCGAACTTACACATAGAGATTTTTAGGTTTTAATGTTCAATATTTTCAACAGGAATGCAAATTTTTGAACGCGTTTTGCAAATTTTAAGAGCTAGTGTTTTTCGGATTAAGCTGCATGACGTATATTTATCGTAGGACCATAGGTTTATTATATACGGGGTGATCAATTAAGTCATGCAAAAAATCAAAAAGTTTGTATGAGTGAAATTGCCGCAAAAAATTTTTTTTGGTCGTTGCAATATGGGTCGTTACTAAGGTAACATCAATATCTCTAGACGTTTTTGTCACTTTTTGGATTAAGGCCCTTAAGTCTTGTACACACTACTAAACATAAAATTTGGGTAGCAAAATTTTTAAAATGCTATAACTTGACATTGGATTGACGGTTCTTGATGATTTTTACGGATTTGGAATCCTTATTTCACGTAGATTTTCTATAATCTAAGCATTTTATTTGGGAATTGAAATATACAGGTTGAAATTTACACATTACACCGGGTCGATAATAGACAAAAACGTAGCGACAAAAACAAGTTTATTACATTATATTCTACAATATACAAGATTGGTTAACAACGGCCTAAAGTCAATTCTTACAAAATTTCTAATTCTAAACCTAATGTAAAGGTTCCAGCAATCCCTAAAAAATCAATGTCAAGTTATAGCATTTTAAAAATTTTGCTACCCAAATATTATGTTTAGTAGTGTGTACAAGACCTAAGGGCCTTAATCCAAAAATTGACAAAAACGTCTAGAGATATTGATGTTACCTTAGTAACGAACCATATTGCAACGACCAAAAAAAGTTTTTGCGGAACTTTCACTCATACAAACTTTTTGATTTTTTGCATGACTTCATTGATCACCCCGTATATAATAAACCTATGGCCCTACAATAAATATACGTCATGCAGCTTAATCCGAAAAACACTAGCTCTTAAAATCTGCAAGACGCGTTCAAAAATTTGCATTCCTGTTGAGAATATTGAACTTTAAATTTTGCCTAAAAATCTCTATGTGTAAGTTCGAGTGGCCAGCAGTTTAGTTCACTTTTTTATAGACAGTTGAGTCTGAAGCTTTACCATATGACCCCATCTCCACAAACGTAAAACCATAATTTACGTCACAAACGGCGAGCAGTCGGTACCATAGAAAAAAATCTTATAATAATTATAGTATAACGATCCACTATCTAGAGGCTGAATTCTCCTAATATGCTACCCATCTATTGCACCCAAGCAATTGGGAAAGTTAGCATATTCGCTAAATCCGTATAGCTATATTTGTCCATGTGGCCTCTGGTACTATTAATAGGTCCCATTCGTTTCCGGACACTGTTTAAATTGAAGTCACCATTAGATGAATTAATACTTGATTAAAATTTAATCATGTATTAACTTACTATTAATATTCTAAGCAATCAGCAATAGGATCGATTTTAGAAACCTTACTCAAAATATTTTATTTTATATTATCATATTTTAGCTTTGCTGGGTACATAAGATGTCAATCAAGGCTTAAATTTACTCGTAAAAGGATTTTTATTTATAGATGGAAAATGTTATAAAATTCTTAATTTCCTTCAACCGTGATGTCAAGCGAAAAAGGATATCTTATTATTACTAAAATATAAAATTTGTACGCAAAGTAATTTAGTTTCTGAAGATAACTTGGCAGTGATTCAATTTGTCAAGCTTCAGAGAACTTCATTTTCAAGATAAATTTTACTCGCAAACAGAAAAACGAAGGACGATGTCAATATTTTAAAATTATTCGTAAATTGGTTCAAAAAAATAAGCTTTGCTACATCAGAAAATCATATATTAATATAATGTTTTGACTACTAAATTTAGTTAAACGAAAAGGGACGCTATTTTCTGAAGGACTAGAGATTTGCTGAGCATTTTTGTTAACGACACACATAATTTACCATTTAATATGTAAGCGAAAAAAGCTGAATACAAGGTAACGTAAGATCAGAAAAAAATGTCCTCAAAGTATGCCGTGAAATCAATCTCGCATGTATTAAATTATTACTCTTGAAAGGTAACATAGGTAAAAGGTATAGGTGAATGAAAAATAAAACTGTGATGTCCTGAAGTTTTTATTTTTAAGAAAACTACATTATTGTCATTGTCATTGCATAATACAGAATTTAAAAAAAACATATAGGTACTTACATCAAAGAACCTAAAAATTATAAATTTAAACTAAATGAGGGGCGTGTCCATTTTCTACTTTGTTCTCATTCTTCTTTTTACAGTATCAAAAACATTGGTGAGCATTTGGGGGGGGGAGTTGTTAATCCCCCGAAATTTATTTGCAATTCTAGCCCGTTGGTCTTTTAAATTTCACACGGGGTTTTTAAAACCGAGTTTTTAATGTGTGGCCATAAAAAAAGTCGCACGGCGTGAGATCACCAGGAACGTGGTGGCCACCTAACTGGCATATTACGACTAATGATTCGGCCTTCGAAAAATTCTTCCAAACAAAAATTAATTATCAAGAGTTACGTGAATTGGTGCGCCGGCGCCGTCCTGCTGTAAGTATCCTTGTCGAATCTCTTCATCGTCTAATGCGTTTACATAATTTTCTAAAATTTCATTACCGTTTCGCGTCGAATTGCATTGAGAGTCCCTTTAAAAAAAATCGGTACAATTAACCTTCTTTTCGATATAGTCGGCCACACGCCAACTATCTGTGAATGCAGACTTCTCTATTAAGAAATGTGGATTTTCAGAACTCCACATTCTCATTTGTTGAGAATTTATATAACCAGAGAGCTAAAACCATGCCTCGTTAGTAAAAAGGATTTTTCAAATGCGTTTTCATTATTATGCAAATTACTCATAAACCGCTCTGAAAATTGCATTCGCGCGGCTTGTCGTTTGGTAACAATTTTTGGAGTGAGCTTAGACGATAAGCGTGCATATGCAGGTCACATTTCAGAATTGTATTGTAGGTTCCGTAGGATGCATTTACTTGCTGGCGTAAACGCCGAATAGGGGTTTGTGGGTGTTCATTAACAATTTGTCTCAATTCTTCTACTTTTTGTGCAGTGCGAACTGTGGGTAGAACTTCTATTTTAAAATCCTGAGTGGCGTCCCGTGTCGAATAAACCCACTGGCCATCAACCCTTCTACCATTTCTAAAGTAACTTTTAATTATACTACCTATATCTATGATCTGCCGTAATTTAATTTTTTTTTTAATTGAAAACTTCAGAACATGACAGTTCTATTTTTCATTCACCTATTCCTTTTACCTATGTTAGCTTGCAATAGTAATAATTTAAGACATGCGTAATTGATTCCACGGCATACATTAAGGACGTTGTTTTTTTATCTTACATTATGTATGGCTGCGGGAATATCTACCTTAAATAACTCGAAAACAGTAGTGTTTTTTCATTGAAAAGAAACACAGGAACAGTACGCAAGATTTGTACAGAGGGCATATTTCGTCCAATGCTAATTTATAGATAATTTAGCTATATTGGTAATTTTTAAGGACAAAACTGCACATGAAATAATATATATTCAATATTCATCAAACCCAAGACCGAAGCCTAAGTACCATGTACCGTAAGTGTACTAGGGATATCCGACTCACACATCCAGAGCTGGAAACATCCGTAGGGATTTCAAGAGCCCTTTAAGGGGATGTGTTGGGTGGTACCACCTCGGACGAGAAAGAATTCCTTGACCACCTTTCGAATTAGCATTGCCTTTGAACATGATGATAACTGGATCATGAACATAAATTTTTATTCAAAGAGGATTATTAAATAGCAGTAGAAGATTTAAGATAAAACTAACAAAAACTATTTTATGTTTTGACCTATGTACGTTGGGTGCCAAAAATTCAAATTGCTGCAACTTTTGACGCCCAACGTATAGCAAAAAAAACATTTTTCTTGAATTTTTGATTATTTATTCCATCCACCCACAAAAAGCATTTGTTTTGTCCACACTTTTTTAATTTTGGTACTTCAGAACTTCGACTGACGATATGAGCTTTGGTAACACTATACTGCCGTTCACCTAAATCCACAAAAAATAAATTTCTAGCCACGCCCATGTTAAAATATTTTTGTAACCTTCTAATTCCACAACGGCTGGACCAAAAAGAAGCAGAATTTTATTTTCAATTTTGCGAGAAACATAGGATACTTATATCAAATTTAAATAAATGAAAGCAAAATGACTGACATCAGGCCCAAAAAATTAAAAGTTGTTTAAATTTGTCAAGTGTGGTATCAAAATCAAGGGTATGAAAAAAAAATGAAAAGAGGGTCATGTGAACAAATTTCAAAAAATCCGGTTTTCCAGATGTACAGGGTGGTAAGTGATTTTTTTTCTTTGGTTTTGGTAAGTAAAACGATCACATATTCATTGCAACTTTTAATGGGTTTTATTTTTTATTTTGTTTTGTCTTATTTGTGTGATTGTCCGCCCAAAATATCTGCAACCAGCAAAATAATTTAAAGAATGCTAGGGATGGCTTAAACAACACTGCAAATTCGTTTGCAAACCAGACGTGGCAAGAAAAGTTTAAAACTTATTAACGGAATATTAAACAGTTTTTTAAAATTGGTTTACAAACAATTTGTAACGTTCTTTAAACCTTCCATCGCATTCTTTAAATTCTTTTGACGGTTGCAGATATCTTGGGCGGACTATATCAACATAATTTTCTTAAGTTGGGCTCCGGATCTTTTATCACAATTTTAAAGTCATGTACAACAATTATTACTTCAATAAAGGATCTAACTAATCTCCATAAAACCCAGTGAGTAAAAAAGAGATGGATGTTAATGACTTTATAATGTGAAACCATTACTCGTTATTGTAATAATATCTCGTGTGTACATACAGCACTCCACGGGCTGTTAAAAAATGAAATTAAGAATCCAGAGCCGTATTTTATAAGTAAATTTAATACACCCAATTATAAAACGTGAAATAAAAAATAAGTTTGAATATCTAAAAGTCATTCACGCCAAAATTAATAAACTATGTAAATATACCATTATTTTTCGTGGTAATAAATTTTGAGTAAATGTTTTCCACTGCACGGTGACAAAATTGAAGGGGAAACTGTACTCCATAGCACGTACCGTAGTCCCGTTCATTCATTGCTTAAACAGTTTCAAAGCGTAATAATTTGTATGAAACATTTTTATCAGGTCAGAATATACGTGTTGTAAAATTTGAAGTGATTTAAGGTTTTTCTTAAAAGAACTACCATAAACTTTGAAAATGGTACGCGGGTGCCAAATGTGTGAAAAAATAAATTCTTCTCATCCGGAACTATCTTTTTATAGGTTTGCTCGACAGAATAGAGACGGCTCGGAAAGCCACAGCAACGGCGCGCGAAGTCGAATGTTTAGTGTTTTCTCTATCCTCTCATGAAGAAGAAGATGTTTCGCAGAGCAGGCGTACTCGCGCGGCGTTAAATAGGTGCAGTTAACATACTTCAGAAGCTTGCCATTTTTTACACTCCATTTCTAAAAAATTTCGGATTTAACAGTAACTGTAAGCAAATTCTTATTTTCAACAATAATATTTTCACAACGATATTGGCTTAAAGCCGGTTTTAACAAATTTTGGACGTAGGCTGGTTCTGATCTGAAGGCACATTTTGTTCTTACACCGCACAGTGTGTAGATCAGATCAAGCTAGCTGGACAAAATGATTTATTCAAATTTTCTGCTTCTAACGCCTTTATTAAATACTGTTATGAACATGTTTTTGACTTAAAGGGTAAAGCTACCAAAATAATTTATAAAAAAATGCGTTCAATAGCAATATCGAATATATACATATAATAGAAATGAAAGTAAAACAAAAATAAATCAATAGAATTGTGGTTACAACAAGTTACCCTAAACATACATACAGGGTGTCCGAGAAAAGTCTTAGTATGGGCTTTACTATTAGTAAAAATACAGACACGATATTTTAGGTGTATCTTACTGGTTAATAAGTCTACTTTTTATATAATTTAGCTTTTACAACCCCCTTGAGGGGTGGCGCGATGGAGTTGAGGTCAAAATTTTTAAATGCAACGGTATGCCGTGTGGTACTTTATTTTAAAGGTCTTTAAAACATAGAAACATTTTACCGCAAACCCAAGATCCGTATCTTAATTCGTTTTTAAATGGCAAGCCTTTAAAAATTAAAAATCGTGGAAAAAAATTTAAAATTTAAATACTTTTATTTCTCTTATTACTTCAACAATTGGTCAAAATGACCACCATAACCTTCTTGGCAGTAATAAAGTCGATTTTGGAACTCACTTTTCACATTTTCGAGAATGGCAAGTGTTACTTGTTGGCACTCTTCGGACAGCGGACACCCTGTATATTTAAACTAGTATAAATTACAGGGACTTACATTACCTAAACTAATAACTAAACTTTTAATATACATGTAATTACTATATAGAATTCTTAGTCAGGAAGCTCTTGCGGATCTTTCCAGAATACGTCCATTTTTCGGACAATTTCGCAGAAAATTTGCTGATAGTATTTGTTGTCGCTCTCAGTCGGTAATAGCCGAGAAATCATGCTTAGACTCCAAAACCTTGTATGACATACTATTTCGGTCTTCTGTTCAATGTTTAAGCCATTCGTCAAAAAACTCTACTTTCAGAATAGAATATACGTAGTCTTAAAAAATGAAAAAGAAATCGTTGTACAAAAGTGTGCAACAAAAGTTTTCAGGTAGAGGGTGTCAGCTATTACAGGAATAAACTGTAGCCCGGAGTCACGCGGGGCCATATAGTTTCTAGACTAACAAAGAGTAAAAATGGAGAAAAAAGTCAGTAAATATAAACATCGTGGTATTTTCCAAATTACTGGGACAGTAATTAATTAATGTTTTTAAGTAAGAAAGTACTTACCTTTAACTCGAATATTCATCGCTAAAATATAATGTGCACACTACTAAAAGCACAATATGTTATCACAGGAACAGCAAAATTGAGAATAATTGTAAACGCACGTACCCTTTCATTTATACATTGTCATTAATAACCCATAATTAGAACGTTTTTGACCAAAACAATCCTTGGAATAGTATACTTGGAGGGGTTGTTTGTTACTATAAAAATCATTTCCGAGAAATTCGTTAATGCCTTTTGTCCAGTTAGCTTGTTATGATCGACACACTGTGCACCAGCGGTACAGACGCGAACGACACTTACGTATTTCCTATGTTACAGCTGCGGCCGGAATGGACCGTTTTTCCGATTTTACCTTGCAGATATTCACCTTCCGTTCTTATAATTTAAAAATTTAATTCGTCATTTTACCTCACTCGTCATCACGTCCCACTTTACCCTACGTATAAGGCTAATAGATCGTTTTTCCCAATACAATTTATGAACCAAAAATTTGGAAAAGAAAGGACCTGCACTTCACGTAAAAATATATTACAATGATATTTTGTATTTTACCCTTCATTTGCAAATTATAGTTAACATATACAGGGTGTAAAAGAATACCTGCTTCTTTTTCAAACAGACTCAATTATACAAAGACTTTCTGGTTCTAATGTACGAAGTTGGAATGATTAATTACGAATTGTATTTTGCCAGAATGCCGCCATAGTTTATATTTTAAATAATATTATACCTATTTAAATCGTTCGGCCTCTTTTTCATGAAAAATTAATTTCTAGGCAATGCAAGGGAATATAACTGAAACCTCAAAGTCTGGACTAAATTTCTTTCTATGGGGTTTATTTCAAGTCAAGGCTTTTTAATGAAATCCCGGAATTTAAACCAACTAAAACAAAATGCCAATAATAAATTTAGGCCGTGGACCCTTTCATTATAATTGATTTTCATAATTCATATCTTAAATACCGTAATCATATAAATATTTTGCTATAATACAAATAATCCTAAGGGGTCAGATAATTTTTAATGGAAAAATGAAATCCGATTAAATTTTACGAGGAAATCGGTGGCTAACATCTAAGGGCGTCTATGGCAAAAATTTTTGTCTAGGGGGAGGGTAATGATGACACTCAAGTAAAGTCTGATTCCTGTTTCAGAAATTTAGCCTATACAAATGTAATAAATTATTGTAACAAATAATGAATTATTCTAATCTCAAAGAGTAAACAATTTTTAAATACGGACCTGTTCACCACCCCAGCATGGCAAATGCGTTCGTCGCACACGCGGGGGCAGGCAGTACTCATGATATAAATAAAAGAAGATATGATACCGCGCAGGTAGGCGTGGCCATGTACGTCACGCTGTGAGTAATTCCGCCATATTTTGTAAACGAGACACGTCTTTGTTAAGAGCGCGTTGTGTTTTAGATTTATTTTGTGGTGTTTTTATGTCACTTTTAAGAGTTTAAAAGTGAAAATGATCACCCACCTACTTCTTGAGAATAGTTATGTGACGTGTTTTTCAATTGACAAACAATAATTACTAAAATAATGCAATTTTAATATCTGCAGTCCTAAATACCACACTCTGGAGCATCTGGCTACGGATCAATTCGGATTGTACGTCAATAAATTTTTAGTAATTAATTTCCATTGTATTGTGATGAAATGTAGAGTGAGAGTGGCGACGTCACTGGCTCACCAGAATACGTTTCTTCCCCTTATTTATGGTAATTTAAAGGTTTGTCAAGGCGTTATGCCTTGTGTGTACCTAACGTTACAGGCAGGTCGGAATATACGTGTGCAGTGAAATTTTAAGTGAATTTTGGTTTTTTCTGAAAGGACTGTATCCATAAACGTTGAGAAATGATGCGTCAGTGCCAAGTGTGTGGAAAAATGGATTCTTTTCATCCGGAACTGACTTTCCAGATGTTCGCTCGGTGAAATACAGAATACGGGAAAGCAATTACGGTGGCGCGCGAAGACGGAATTAGAAGACGGTCGTTCTTTGTCCTACACATGGATAATGTATGAAACAAAACTAAACTAGTTATGAACGAACGGCTGCATCTCATCTTACTGAAGGACAATGGAACTTATCTATAAATTTAAAATTTTGAAACTTTTGTCAACTCGTGGGAATGTCGTAACATGTCGTTTTTAGAAGGTATATTTTGGTTTATTTACTTTGTAAAGTAAAAGTAACTTTAAAATATTAAATGGGTGGAAAATTGTATTGCTTTTTGCTCAATGCAATGCCATTAAAAATTAAAATATAAAGCAAACGCCCATTACTTTCGCTTTCTGTCAGCGGGTAAACCGTTTCTACCTTAAAAAGGTACAGCGTTATGAGGGAAGAAATCTTGAATATATAGTTTCCCCAACTTTTTATATTGAAATAAAACATACATATATAAATAACTACAATTTTAATTAACTACGTTAAAGTCTACTAAGACGAGAAAAATATTCTCGGACGTTCTTTGTAAAACTGTTAGAAGAAAGTGCTTTGAGAAATAAATTTTTGTTTGATTGTATTCGATAGAGGTAATCATTTTCAAAATAAACCTCATAAACCAAACTAAATGTGCAATTGAAACGCAATTTGCGCCAACGAATGTCATTGTTTTCCATTTACACGGTCACTCTAGTTTGCACAATTTGAGTGCCCAGTGTGATTTTTAAAAAACGAAGAAGAGGGGAAGATATTGTTAGAAAGCTATTATTACAATTTTTCTACTGAAATCTCATATGCTTGAGATTTTGCATGTACTCTTTGCATACATGAACTTCACTTTCCAAAAACAAGGAAACAGTTCGGTAAACAAAGGATTGTTTTTATTTATACCAAATTCAGTAATACAAAAAAAAACACCCAGTTACGAAAGCAAAAAGCAACGGAACTGCCAACATTTTTTTAGAAAGCGTTCAGAAGCACAATACACAGCGCTAGGCTAGCACACCGTTTACAGGTTTAGGCAAAATATTTGGCGGGTTATAATAATTGACTTAAGCCAAACTTTAGGTTTCCGCGAACTTCAAGCATATGTTCTAACGATTTACTTGTGCAAATTTGCTTGTACTACATGCTAATTGACGCAAATTGCATGATCGTTTAAACCCACCTTTAGAATTTGTGGAGTCGCTGCAAAGTTGTTTTGATGAATAAATCTGCAACTCAGTGGCAAATGTCATATCTCAATGTATTGCAATCGCCAGTACAAGAAATTTAAAATTTCTCTGCAATTCTCCATGAAAAATTGGTAATCCTATTCAAAGCACAAAGGGTTAGGGTTAGCTTACAACATATATCGCATATATCAACTACATATATATTACTCTTTCTCTTCTGCTTTTTCGCGCCTGGATCAATTCCGGTAGGCAAAAGCACATTGGTCTTAGATGAGGCGAAACAATTTTAAGATATGTCTGGGTCAGCTTCCTGCCTTTTACTCAATTATGGTGTGTGATTAGTAGTACGGGTAAATCAAATATGGAAAGTGTATGGATAAGGCTCTATTTTAACCCTACCTCCACCTTACTGTAAACTATTTCCTTAGGAGGCTGGTTCAGCTCCACCCGACTGCGCAATCTCTGGCAGCTGCGACTTGTTGGAAGTAAAAGATATCCATTTCACTGAACAATATCGATTTATTTTATTTCTTGGTTAAAGGTATGCACAAATATTAATCTTTACACTAGTAAAGGAATGACGTGTGTTGTTGATATTCTGTTATTACGAGATGTTATTGTTATGCATTTATACTGATTTTCCTTGTTTTATAAAATGAAATACAGGACTATGCCTGAGAGAAAAGGGGAGTTTTTCCCGCACTGAATTATAGGACTATGCCTAAGAGAAAAAGGGAGTTTTTCCCACACTGAATTATAGGACCATGCCTAAGAGAAAAAGGGGAAGTTTTTTCCGCAGTGATTACACCTAATTTGTGTACCTTTTGGTCATACACTTGACCAACGCTGTTCTGCTGTACCAAGGGGCACAGCAGTCTTTCTCTGTGGTATGTAGTTGACTACTGCTCTTTCCCGACGGGAACCAAGTTAAACTGAAATGTACCACCCTTCGGAGACTATCCTCCACGAGTCCGGCCAATTAACGTCGCTTTTGCGATGACGTAAAAATTTTCTGACCATTAAACATTAGGAAGAGGCCGAACTAGATACACGGTAAGGCCAAGAGACATAAAGGGGTTGATACTTGTTGCCATGGTTACTGGCCATCTTTGCAGTTACCAGAAATTTATTTTTAGCACGTTACAGTAATAAAACTAAGAGATAAGAAATCTTCAAAGGAAACTAAGCCTTTGAAGTTTGCCGGTTTGCGGTGTTTTAGAGGAACTAAATTAAAGGAAAGATTTTCTTTAGATATTTTAGCCGAAATGGTCTTTGTGTTTTACCGATAACTGCGTATTTTTCTGCAAGTTAAATTTACCAGAGAGACAAGTTTGAGCTTGTTTATTTGAAGGGGATTATTTAGAGTACAAATAGAGTTATAGAATTAAACGAACGGTTGGGTTTCCCCAACAGAAAGCAATTGCAAATGAGTTGAAATGGAACGTTCCGTTTCCGAGAGGTCCTTTTTTATAGAGAAAGGTATAAAAATCTACTAAGTTACAAAATGTAGCCCCGCTTTTATTGTCGTGGCACCTACTAGTTTGCCAGTTCATTTTTTTCAGTGGCAAGACACTAATTTACTTAAATGAAAGAAGCGAAATTATACTTTAGTTACTCAGCAGGGAAAATGCACTGAAAAATTAGTTAGCAGATTAGCATTTAGTAGTCGTCCTAAAGAAAAATAGAGAACGATTTTTCAAAGGAATTTATTCAAGACGCCTTATATACCTAAAGGATTTTGAAACAAGCTTGTACGGTGCTTGGGTATTTGAAACCGTCCTTATATATCTGTCTACAGTCTACATCGTTATTGTAATGCATTTCTAAAAATTAGTTTTTCACGCAAGTTTTCAGTGGATTCATTTTTAGCAGTTTATACAGATAAAGTTATTCATCAGTTCCTTTAACTTACGACGTACGTTATGTATAATAATGTATGCTCTTAACCCAGACATAAACCATGTATTAGAAGAATTCTGAATTTTTTGCGACTTATATAATATTGAATAAGGAATATGCACATATTTTTTTATTGCATGAATCATTTGAGAAAGTCGTTACAAACCCAAAAAAATTATTTTGATGAAAATTACTAGGATAATTTAGCTACAAAAATGTTTACTTGTTAGTATAATTTATTACAAACCAGCCATTTATCCTCAGTGAATAATGGCGTCAGGAGATCAGCAAAAATAAGTGTCAATCTGCATGTTAACGTAAAGCGAACAGGTTTGTTTTTCACGGAATCAGTCAGAGGTGGAGCAATCGAATTTTTGGGTTAAAAAATTCGGTTATACAGGAGGTTTCGTTTCGGAGCTATTAAACGTCAAAGTAGAAATTTCCGCGATTTCGGATACAGATCGCAAAAGCAAACTAAATCGATGTAAATTTTTGGAGGCTGTAGAGGACCCTGAGCTCATGACTCTATTAAAACGGGTGAGGATCGGAAAATGGAAAGTAATTCTTTTGAATTTTCCTAGGTCGAAAAATGCCATTTGCAGACCCCTCTTGGATACCTAATACCTCGAAAAAAAAAACTGATTCATAAGTGGAACTTTAAACTATCAAATACTTTCTTTTTGCAATATATTTCCCTAAATCTAAAATCACGATAAAATGGATATATTTGGGAAAAACTGGAAATTTAGATTTTTGATTTTTTTTTTTGACCCAACCAACTATTTCACGGTTTCTAATTTTTTGTCGGGTCATAATGTTTCAAATTAAAATCCCATATACGTCATCGGAAAGAGCTCGTCGAAATACATGATATCGATAGTTCTTAGTTTCTTTATTCTTTATAGGAAGGGAGCAATCGCCGATTAAATTTCGATTTTTTGATTTTTTTACCCTCGACATCGGTACATTTCTATCACTCTGTAATTTTTTCTATCTATTTTTTCCAATATTTCAACACTATCTTATGAAGGGATAATCACACTTTAAAATGAATACCGAATGGGTCATCCAGGAGCGTATTTATGGGGTGAAAACCGAATTTTCTCGATTTTTCCGACAAATCCTATTTTTAACCGATATTATTCCACACTATTTTCCTTATTTAGTGATTCTTTTCGGTTTATTGTATCTGCTAAATTATCTAAGAATACCTCCCTCTAATTTGAATCGCTTATGTTTTCGGTAAAGTTATAAGTAAATAGGTTTATTTGAATCGGGGATATGCAAAATTTAAAAATTTTCGAAATTTCGAAGATTGCCATGAAAACAAAGAATTGCAGTTTATTTACTCGAAATTATTAAGATGTGATGTGTCAAAATTTCGCAAAAATGCCAGTTTTTGTTGCAATATTGAAAGGTTCCTGTGCCGATTTCGGCTTGAAATATATGTATGTGATTAAGATTTTAGGAACCATCTACTTTAAGTGCAAGGGTATTTCGTTAGATGAGTTACGTATTAAATGCCATTTTTATTGATTTTTCGATGACCCTACAACACTGGAATTCGCCATGAACTCATTATGAGTCATAAAAACTTTTGATTGATACACAGCCAATGGGATCACGTTTTACGAAATAAACATATACGTTTTGACGAGTACACATTAACTCTGTATTGCCCTCCTGGTATTGCTAAATCATTTTGTGTCATTGAAAGGAAAAAGATGAAAAAGATTTTTTTACAAGTTCTTTCCTTCTCCCTTCTTTTAAAAATGTATATTATTTACAAGAAGCAACAATAAAAAACTATACATTTTTGTTCTACAATAGCTAGAAGATAGAAGAAATATGGACATAATTAAATTTAGATACTTTATTATTGTTAAAAATAATTAAAAGTATTGTTTACTTTTAATAGTTTTATTGACATTTTTTATGATAGGAAGCATTAAACGAGGTGCTTTCAAAGCTGTGTATTTGATTGACTTTGGTCAAACAGATTATTTTATATAACACAACAATATATTTTATATTATTGATAAATATTGAAAATGTGAAATAGTTCTGTACATTTTATCAGAGAGGTGTTTATATGCTTAGCTACAAGTTATCATATAAATATAGCCACAAATTATGAATTATTACGCAGGGGCGTACAAAATTATTTAGTTATTATACCATCAAGTAAATGTAATAGTAGCAAAAATTGAGCAACTGCCTAATTGATGCAGGTACACGAACACCTCTCTGAAGATACATTTACGTAATCAGTATCATACTCCAAGTTCTTCTTCTTCTTCTTTTTTCTTTATTGGCTCTGCTCCCTGAGGGGCAAATTGCCAGCACATTACTAGTGACCGTGACCTTGTCGGGCTCTAGACCCCGTCACAGACACTGAATTCTTCTTTTAACTGCTAACTTCGGATAGGGAAAGGTTATTTATAATTGAGGTTATGGAATGGGATCACTGTGGATTGGTGTGGGTCTTATTATAATAATTCTTAATATTCATCTTCCATCATAGGCATAATATTTATAGGATAATTTAAAATTATACAATTTTGAGTGCTGTGGAGGACCTATATCAAAGATTGGGTAGGTAATCAATAATAAAAAATTTGGGACAGCAGGTACATTCACAACAAAGGGAAAAAATGAAAAGGTTTGGCTTGGGAAAGCTGGATTTAAATAATACAGGATAAGGAAAATGGATTTGAAAAGGTTCCTGAAAAAATAAAATTTATAATTTAATTTTATTGACATTTAAAAAATGAGTAATAATTTTAATGCTCTGATTGTTTAAATTTGATAAAACTGATTTAATGTTTAGGGGGGGGAGATAATCCGGTTTTTCTGAATTCTTCATACATATCATGACCCGGGATTATGTTTATAGGACATTCCAGAAAAATGTGTTCCAAGTCTTCCACTTGTCCGCATTCACAATAAGGATCATCCTTGATACCAATTCTAAATAGATGGCTTGTAGTAAGGCAGTGTCCTGTTCTCATTCTAATAATGGTTGTTATATGTCTTCTATCAATATATGTAGATATAATTGTTAAACCGTTTATTTTTGGGGAAATCATTTATTATTTCTCCATAACTTTTTCTTTTATTTCTGATAGAAGTTTTCCATTCGGCATTGTGTTCTTCAAAAATTTTCTTTTTAATATCCGGAATAATTTCTTGAGTATCTAGGTCCATAATTTTGGGGATATTTAAATCTCTTCCTACATTTGCCAGAGTATCTGCCATCTCATTACCAGCAATCCTTGAGTGTCCTGGGACCCATGCGACTATTATATCAAAACCATTATCGTTGGCTTCTAAAAGCAATCTTTTAGTGCGTAAACTAATGTAGTCATTTTTGGAGTTGATTACTGTTTTATTTAATTTGGATATAGCACTAAGGGAGTCTGAAAAGATAATAGATTTTTCAATGTTTTTCCTAATTATGACCGTTGCTGCTTCATTAATGGCTATAATCTCAGCTGTACAAATGCAGAGTTCCGATGGTAATCTAGAGGAGTATTTATAATTTATTTCTGGTATATATACTCCGAACCCAGTATTGGAAGAGTTTTTGGATGCATCAGTATATGCAAAAACATGGGATTGTTTATACCTGTCTGTGGAACTTAAAAAATTTTCATTAGCCTGTAAATCGTCTTTCTGTAATCCAAGATTAATAACTTTTATATTCCTAATTTGGTTTTCGAATTCTATATGAAATGTGGGGTATAATTCTGATTTATATATTTTATTACTATAAGGTAAAAGGTAGTTAAGGCCTTGTATCAGATACGGACAATCTTTATTTTTCCAAAAACCTACATTCTCAGAGTATATCTTTCGGATGCTCGTTAATTTTGGAATTAATGGATGGTTTTGTATGCATATAATCTTTGACAGGAATTTCACAGCCAGCCATTTTCTTCTGTATTCTAAATTCATAACTGCCGCTTCTCCCAAGAGAGCATTGATAGGAGTAGATTTCATACAACCCAGAGCTATTCGTAAACCCTGATAATGTAAGGTGTTTAGTTTATTTAAAGATTTCTTATTGTTGGGTTTGATAAAAATAGAGCCATAATCTAGGTGTGAACAAACTAATGCATTAAAAACTGTTAAAAGAGTTGTAGGATCTGCTTCCCACCATACTCTGCAGAAGGTCTTCATAATATTAATGCCTTTCTGAGCTTTGTCCAGAATCATTTCAATGTGTTTATCCCATTTTAGGTTCCTATTTAAAATCATCCCCAAATATTTTACTTCATTTTTAGGCAAGATAAGCTCGTTTCCAAGCCTAATTGGAGGTATTTGTACAATTATAAAATTTTTTGAAAATAATACTGACTCACATTTATCAGCTGATAAAAATAGATGGTTTTCTTCCAGCCATTTAGTGATATTATTTAGAGCCTGGTTAATTTTATTATGCATTTCATTAATACCATTCCCCTTTACATATACAACTAGATCATCAGCATAAACAATAAGATTTAAATCTTCTGGGAGAATATCATAAATATCTCTCAGGTAGATGTTAAATAGAAGGGTGCTAAGAGGAGAACCCTGTGGAAGACCTGAATTTGCCACTGAAGGACCTAGAATTTCGCCGTTATCGTTTTTTGAATATATCAATCTGTTTTTTAGAATTTTGAAGATGAGGTTTGCTAACTCAATTGGAGTTTGAAGATTAATTAATTTATTATATAATAGGTATATGTCAACATGGTCATAAGCCGATTTGATATCCAAAAATACTGCAAGAACTGAATAGTTTTGACCAAAGGCCAGGTAAACATCTGAAGTAAGTAAAGCTACAGCGTTATATGTTGCTTGTCCTTTTCTGAAACCTGTTTGAAACCATGGAAAAACTTCCTTGTTTTCCATTAGCCATTCCAGTTTGTTCTTGATCATAATTTCTAATGTTTTTAGGTAACATGAAGACAAAACAATGGGTCTATAACTATCTACTGTATTTGGATTTTTATTTGGTTTGAGTAAGCATATAACATTATATCTCTTCCACGAAACAGGAAGCGATTCATCTATTAGACATCTATTGTATATGTTTACTAAGATTTCTAGAACCTTGTCAGGTGTATTGTGTAGCATTGTATATGTAGCCTCATCCAACCCAGGTGCAGAGTTCCCTTTATCCTGTATGCTGACCTTCAGTTCACTAACAGTAAATAATTCAATTTCATCTGGTGTTGGAAGCAGGTAAAATTCTGGGAGTCGGGCTCTAGTTAGTGCCATTTTTTCCAACATATCTAAACGTATGTTATCGCTAACTCTAGAAAAATTAGTGTTTAAACTTATGCCTGAAAATTTTTTAACTTTATTCCAAACATAGGTTAAGTTAGAGTTTCGGTTTAGGGAAGCACAGAATTTTATGAATTTTTCTTTGTTTAAAAAATCTTTTTGATTGTGCAATCATACGTTTAGCTTCAATGTAATTTTCCATATTCGGGATATCTTTGAAGTACTGTAGAGCGCTTCTTCTTCGCCTTAACATTAAAGTACACTCATTGTCCCACCAGGGATTGCCAAGTTGTAATGTAGTGTTTTTAAATTTAAGCGGGATAGCGGCTACTGATGCCGTATCCATTATATCCTGGATTGTTTTGAATGAGGCATTCCTCTCCAGGTTTATTGACTCCACTACCATTCTGTCATAAAATTGATTCCAGTCTGCTTTTGGAAAGTCTTTAATCTGGTATGCTGAGAAGAATATATTATTTGAATTCCTGCAAATGATTTCACAAATTGTTGGGAAGTGGTCGCAGTTTCCACAGTCTGGAAATACTTTCCAGTTCGATATTGTGCCCAAGGAGGGGTCCACAATTGCAATATCTAAAAGGTTTGACGTACTATTGGGGGTGACAAGTCTAGTTGATGTGCCATCACTTAACAAAATGAAGTCACTGTTATTTAAAAAGTCCATCAAGGCTTTACCACTTTGGTTGGTCGTGGAACTTCCACAAGAAGAATGTAGAGCATTCATATCTCCCATAAGAATTTTGGATCCAGTCAGATGGCTAAATAAATCATTTAATATTTCTTTAGTGAAGTTGTTTTGGGGTGGTGAGTAGGCATTGATTATGTTTATATTACCAATTTTTATGGTAATATACTGTAGGTTATTCCAATCTGCATTAATTGCATTATTTATAATTGTAAATTTAAGGTTGTCTTTTATGCATGTAGGAATTCCACCATATCCATCTTGTCTATCTTGTCTAATGATGTTATAACTTTTTATGAAAATTCTTTGTTGATTATTTATCCATGTTTCATTTAGTAATATAACGTGGGGTCTTGTTTCTCTTATAATTGATATTAACTCGCTTCTGTTTGCTTTTGTACTTCTGATGTTCCATTGCAGTATTTTAATGTATTCAGGATTTGGCATTGTTGACTAGTAACTAAAAAAAGTGGTCCACATCCATATTACGATGTGGTCTATTGATAGTGGGGAGTATATAATTGTTAAATTGATTCCAGCCCTCGTCTGAAAGTCCTCTTAATAGATGTGCTAAGTTTTCTAATATCTGTTCATTGTTGTGATTTAAATTATTTTCCTGGGCACGAATCGGCGTAATGTAATGTGACGTTATTGAATTAGATGAAGTAGATGGGATTGCAGTTTGGGATGAAATATTTGTGTTGGTGTGGTGGTGTGATGGTTGAGACCATATGGGCCTAGAAGTATAGGGCATCATCATGTGCTTTCTTGTCATAACCTATTTGTGTTGATGCTCTTTTTTTGGGTGGTTGGGCTGTTGCTTGTTGGTACGAACGTTTTGGTCTTGTGTTTGTTTCTACAAACTCGTCTTTGGGAAACTTCTATTCTATCCTGATTCATATTGTATTTGTTCTTAAGGGCTGGAAAATCTAAGGGATGTGGTGTATATTCAGAAGTATTATTCAGAAAGGTTTTTTTGCAAGCAAAATTTGCATCATAATAGGATAAATTTTCAAAAGCCATTAGTCTTTTAATGTTTTGTTGGCGAAGGAATTCTGGGCATTTTTTATTTGTTGACCTGTGTTCGTCACTTTTACAGTGGATACAAAGTGTTTGGCATTCATACTGGGTGGTTTCACCTTCCTTTCCGTCAATTTTGTGGTTTTTATCTTCTTCTCCACAGTTAAAACATTTATTCTTGCTTTTGCATAGTTTCTTTGTATGGCCAAAATAAAAGCATTGAAAACATTGTGTTACAGGGGCAACATATGGTAATACCAGCATGGGTAATCCGTAAATAGAAATATCTCTTGGTAATATGGTTCCCTCAAAAGTAAGTAATATAGTGTTAGTTGGTATATATTCAGGTATTTTGTTGGGGCCGCTTAAAACTTTTCGATTTAGCCTAGTCATATCTATAATTTTAACATTTGATGTGCATCTGCTCTGTATTTCTTCTAAAGTCATATTACTGTCTACTCGCTTAATTAAACCTTTACACGTAGTGAAGTTAGAGGGTATAAATACATTGTAGCCTTTTTTTAACAAAAATTCATTTTTAATAAAATTGTTAGCTGAATGAAAGTTTTCGAATTATACTGCTATTCTGTTAGTACCTTTACTTTTATAATTTTTTATACCTTTTAAGTGTAGATTGAAAATTTCTTTGGCGATTTTTAAGTGATTGAATTTGCCTACATTATTACCAGTTTTCTCTGTGGATTCAATATAAACTATAAAAGGGCCTAAATGATTTTCTTTGTATTCTTTAGGAATATTTTGCCGTCCTGTCGAATTTGTCTTATTATTTTTCGCGATATTTTTTGGTTCCTGATCAATCTGATCATTATTCCAGTCAGATTTGTTAATTTTGTCATTTGTTTTCTTGACGTTACTAACGCCAATAATAGAATTAATTTTTTCTTGTGATAAATTTATATTGGAGCCTCCCCCCGGGTCATCGGGATCACTCATCCCCCTAAATTAATGTAACAAAATAGAACAACACAAACTAAAGGGAAAACACTTACCCGGAAGGGTAAAATCACAAAGCAGTCACACAAAACGGAGGTTAAACACCCACTGAAAAATACGCAGCCGCTTCGAACCACTGTCTCCACAGCACTGATACTCCAAGTTGCCCATGATTACTTAGTTTTAAAATATAACCTTACAATACTGTTTTGTTTATGCTTGTCAACACGATTTTATTAATATTTATTACTACACTAAAAATACTAAAAACCTAAAAGCCAAAATGAATTTTAGTTCACCATGCACCTTCAGTTGGTGGCGCTATATTAAAATGTCACTATTGTCATTTGTCATTAATGTCTACTTGTCTTGAATCTCATTTTACACGGGAACCGCTCTACCTCTATTTGTATTTTTTGCTTGTCTCTATTTGCCCCGATCAGAGAATGCAACTAACTTGATCTTCTCACGTCGGCGTCACGTCGAAACCCCATAGCCAATATTTATTTCAACGTGAAAGAGGATATTACCTACTTGCTTTTCTAATTCCAAGTTGCAAGTTAATTTTGTGTGTTCCGGAGTTGGATAAAAGCCGGACAATATTAAGCGGAAGTTTGATGGAAAATTAATTCCTTTGAGACTCGACAAATTAAATGAAGAGAAAGACTTTAATTGGAATTAAAGGACACACTGTTGGGAATATCTAAAAATAGATAGGTGACGCCAGCTTTTCTTGTATTAATTTATTATCAGACGAACTGTAAAGGCAAACGAAAAGCTTATTACATTTTAATCTATATCGCTATATAGTAAGAGGATTCTAATCCCAGACAAATGACCTAAAACAGAATCCATTTAAGTTAGGCCAAGTACACTGAATGTTATAAGACAAAACCTCTACATGACCGAAACATGTGATACATGTATGAGTGGTAATAAAAGAGGACATCATTGTCTTATTGTACCGAACCTCAACTTATACCTAGCCCACGAATTGCACCATTTAGGTCCGGTTTATTGAACAGCTGGTAAAGGGATAGATCGTAGCGAAGAGAGAGAATTGTATGCTCTTGTTAAATCAACATATGCGTTTGTCATTATTAAATTATCCTCTTGGTGCGCATCTATCAGATACAGCTTGGCAGCGTTGTATTTCTCCCATAAACGGGTAAACGTCATTATAGAAAGAATATAAAGAAGAATTGTTAGGGATATGGAATTGAAGTTATTTATTTTGGTTTTGGTAAGTGGCAGCAACAAACCCTTTTTTTCTGTGAGTGGCAGTAGAAACTTAGAAGAGAGTTTTATTTTGGTTTGGGGCCCTTTTAAAATGTCGGTGTTTGGTGCATGTATAGCGAGAAAATATAAGAATGTCCGATGAAAAGAAAAAAAGATGTCTACAAATTTTTCTTCCATAGAAATAGACATTATGTGCGATTTCGAAATAAAATATTCCAAAATTGTGGAATCCAAGAAAACGGACGCCATTACTTGGAAGCAAAAATTACAATGTTGGGAACAGATTACCAGTGAATTTAACAGGAGGGGGCTCCTCTAAAGAAGTAGATCTCACACTAAGCGAAAAGAAAAATTATAGTTTGATAATCCTAACTGTTAAAGGTCTCAGTAATCGTTTTGGAGATAATGGTAACATACATTTTATTTTATTGTAGACCTTAATATGGATTATACCCAACATAAAGTACTTAAAGTATCCCAAGAAGAGTCTAGTCTCGAGCTTAGCTTGCAACATCTCCCCTTCCAAGAGCATGAAGAGATAATCTATATAGATTTAAGTTTATCTGTTGTTAGAAAAAATGTAATTTTACTTAGAAATGCAATTTTTATAGACTTATGTGAATAACTTAAGTGAAAAATGTACTCCTGAAACAAATACTCTGATAGAAGCAAGCACAGAAAATCTTGAAGTAGGTTACAGCAAAATCTCCAGTTCCTCAGCTTTCCCCTCTCTTTTATAATATAAGGGTAAAAATAAAACTTTCTACTAGGACTAACAAGCATTTGAAGTGCTTGTTAATTTATGTCACTGTTAAGTAATATTTGTCCCATTGTTTGCGCAAACGGAAGATTGAAAAACCAAAAGTTTACTTTATCAAGTAAATAACGATATCAAATCCTTTAACTGTCTATTGATAAACCAAGCCTAAGGGGCTATCTAGCTCTGGTTTATCACAATCTCCATCATGTGCCTAGTCTACCCACTGGCACTGGAGATGTGTTCCCTTGCTACCCGCAAACACAGAATCCTCAGTCTTAGAAGAATGGTAGACTTTGATTCGCACTGTAATTAATTGACCACAATCTTGTGAATAGTGATGTTGCAAACCTATGAATTAATAATAATAATCATTTGGAAATATTACTTTTGTCTGATTTTGGCAGTTTCGATAACCCAGTTAATTTTTTAGATTTTGATTTTTTTTTATTATTGATAACTTCGGTATACAGTGCAAACAACAGCTGCCTGTCTCGTGAAGGGACACCTGCAGCGACGATTCGTTTTGTCTCTTTTCCACTAAGGGTAATATTATATTGGCGGATGCAGTGGAAGGAGTCATTTTATTATAATTAAGACGTTACGTCTAGACAGATGCTCGTTTAGAACATGATTTATGTGAAACAGTTAAGTTTTGGGTTTTGACCAGTGAAGTGCGTATTATTTTTGTTTTTAGATACTTGGTTTATGTAAGTGAATTTTTATTATAATAATGGCTTTCTGGCGACCTTTTGAGGTAGATGAAAGCGAATTATTACATATTGAATTACCTTCGGTACCGACCGTGGCATCGCCAGTCGAAACATGTCCGGAGTTTAATAAAGATTTACATGTAAGTCAAATATTTACGGCTGTTTAAAAACAGAAAATCCGGCACAGTCAGATAAAGCCATTATAAAAAGAGTTAACGAATTAACACAACTTTCGATATCTACAATTTATCGCGTAATTAAAACAAGAGATGTTACAGATCATTCGATAAAGCGAAAGAAAACTAATCAAAAGTTTCAGAAAGTTGACGATGCAGCAAAAGATGTCATTAGACGAATTGTGAACAATCTATATAAGGAAAATACGGTGCCAACATTAGAAATGATCCGGGATAAGTTACGCGATTACCCTGATTACAATTACCAGTCATTGGAAACTCTTCGAGGAATTTTATTAGATTGCGGATTTAAACACAAAAAAATTGATAATCGGATGGTTATAATGGAATCGCGCCGTCTTGTTGAACATCGTCAAGAATATTTGCGTAAAATAAAAGAACACCGGGAATCAAATAGGTATATAGTGTATCTAGATGAGACATGGTTTGATACTCATGATGTTGTTCAGTACGGTTGGGTAGATGAAACTCAAAATTGCAGTTTAAATGCACCGTGTTCAAGAGGAAAGCGCGTGATAATACTTCATGCCGGAGGTGAAAATGGTTTCGTGCCCAATGCACTGCTTTTGTCTGCCAAAAACATAACCCAATCTTCTGCCGATTATCATGAGGACATGACTGGGGATTTATTTGAAAAGTGGTTTGTTGATCAGCTTTTACCGAACATTCCACCAAACTCGGTAATCGTCATGGACAATGCACCATATCATTCGCGTATATTAAACAAAATACCGAATAATAGTACTAAAAAGGAAGACATTTTAAATTTTATGAGGCATAAAAATATGGAAATTCCTGAAAAGGTCCCGGTAAAAAAAGAGCTGATAAAAATGATAAAGAGTCGAAATTTTAAAAATGAATATGTAATTGATAATCTTTGCACTAGACACGGCCATACCCTGTTGCGGTTACCTCCTTATTATTGCATATTTAATCCAATTGAAATGATTTGGGGCACTATAAAAAACGTCTTCGTAAATGTAATCAGTCACCAACATTAAGTGCAGTGGTACTGGATAATATTCGACGAGTAATAAGTGAATTGAGCCGTGATATTTAGAGAAACTGTGTAGCCCACGTTATAAAAAAAGAAGACGAATATCCTATTTTACCGCCAGTAGCGCCACTTGTAATTCAAAATGCAAATGATTCTAGTTCCGAATCTTCTGACGATTCCAACAGCATGTAGATATTTTTGTTTTATTGTTGATAATGGATTTTACAGGTTTCTAAAACATATAGCATTTGTTGTGAAAACCGCTTTTCACAATGCTCTTCCAGAAAATACAGACCTTGATAGAAATTCAAGTTTTGAACGAAATTCTTTCAAAAGCGGATAAATATACTTTTGGAAGACAAAGATCTTATGAAAACTTCGAAAGTTTTCAAGAAAAGACGTTTATTGAGCTTTTACAGCAACATTGCGTCTACTGACGGTCTCGATTGCTTCAGGATATAGGCAAAATAGGTGATACAAAAGAAGACCAAGGAATCAAATAGAGTAATAAAAAGGCAAAAGTGAAGTGCTAGTGCGAGTGTAGTGCAAATGCTAGCGATAGTGTGAGTGCGAACGCGAGCGCAAGTGCTAGTGCGAGCGGGCCTGAATACCAATAATTAAGTCAAATATCTAAGTTCCCACATCTTAAGATTACTTAGGTAAATAGCATGTCATGCACACTTAGTTACTTAACACCGTATGTAACATACAAATATCTTAAGGCTAGAGACAAATATTATCTTAAGTAGGACTTTTGTTACCTTAAGGCAATATTGTAAAAATTTTCCTTTCAGGACAGAGATAAACCCCATATTTGTATGCGAAAATATGGGAGGGTTATAAAAGTTCGGCATGACGACGGGTCATGCGAGCGGTTATAATCTATCGAGAGATACTTGGTTTATAGATTCCGGTCCGAAACCAACTACTCTAGGGGGGGTGTTTAGTCAGTAAAAATCGTGACATAACCCACGAATGTCGCATGTGGGTATCTTTGGAAGATTCACCTCCTCTTACCCAAAAAAAAAAAAAAAAAAAATAGACAGTATTACGATGGCCATGGTCACGTAAGAAACTCCAATAATTTCAAGATTCTCGGGAACGCATCCGAGCCCTTATGTGTGTCCTTGGTTCTCAGTTGAATAGCTGATCTCGACCATGACAATAGATATAGTTACAATATAATATAGTTACACTTACTACAAAACGATCATAAAAATAACAACGTATTTATGCCATTAATTTAAAGTCTTAATTATCGGTCGACGGTACGCCCATGAATACAATTATTTCTATGGTTAAACATCGTTTTTGCAGATTCAGTTAGGTTTTGATATACCTATAAATAATATTTGGTTAAAATGTTAAAACTTTTTATTGTGTCCCATCTTAAATTGGTTAAAATATTTTGGGACGCCTATGGCTGGACCTTATCGCCACGGCTGCGTCAAAGGTGTCGGCTTCGTTACCTTTTTTTTGCGGTTTCACTTTCCTTTAGTTATACTATACTACGATGTGTTTTATGATATGCTAATATCATTGCTATTACGCGTTTGGAGCTAACAGTTGGTAATGAAACACGTTTTCATATATTGTCTGTTTTATTTGCAACTATTTTTGCAACATCAAATTCAGGTCGTTGTTTGCTCGAATTTGCCTTAATCTGCTGCCTTGTAAACAACTTTCAGAATCCAGGTCGCAGGCAGTACTAAATATTGGATGAGTGTCTGTTTTCCTGGTTTTAACTTTACGCATATTGTTCTTAAAACGGGTAAATATAGAAACAAAATACCACAAAATTTGATTGTGTTCAAATTGCACTTATTACAACATCACGTACCTAAGCGGCGCGCCGCGCACCTGCCACGTGACAGCAATATGATGCAGGGATGTCTTTAAATTTATCGAAGTACCCTCTAATTTTGACTTTGCCGGGACGCAGCTAAACATAAGGTATTTTTCCAAAAAAAAATTTTCGACCCTAAGTGAATGACAAATAATTTATCTTTTGTATGGCAGGTTAAAACCATCAAATTTCAAAATTTACCCTTTTTAGGTCACCAGGGGTATAAAGAGTTTTGAAATTTTGAAAACAAATCGGCTTAGCTATCTACCCCCATTAGGTACAACTTTGTTTTACTATGTCAACTGAGATTTCCAAAATAATTTTTTCGGCCCACCCTACTGTAGATTGGATTGGTAGTTAAAGAGAGAAGGTCATTAGTGTGAAGGTTGGTGCTAGCATTGAACTTTCTGGAACGCTAGCAATCATAGGATGAAAGTTAGATGGGTGAGCGTCTACCACGACAGATATGCGTCGATTAGAAAGAAAACTACCGGCATGTCATATTTGGTCGAAGGTCTTGTAAATATCAAGGGCAACAATCTGAAAGTCGCTGTGAAATTCGAGAGGAGAAACCTGTTCCAGTTGTGTGTGATAAAGATAGGGAGATCAGGTGTGGATCCTTGGTGACGAAATTCTAACTATCTGTCGTGGAGGAGTTAGTCTTTCTAGATACATAAAATTAACTTTCTCTACAGCTTTTTAGATATAACAGAGAGAAGGGATATAGGACTATAATGAGATCGAAGAGACTTGGAAACTTTCTTTGGGACAAGCTTCACACGAGTAGTCTTCCAGCTTTTTGGAAACATAGCCTTGTTATAGGAGGTTTGGAAAAGATGAGTTTAGATGGGTGCAAGTTTCGATCGTTTTTTTAGAATGATTGCTGGTCTGTCACCTAAACTGGAGGATTTTTTGAGGTTGAGTGATAGAAGAATTTTAACTTGACCCTAATTAATATTGTTTCGAGCATTTTGTGGAGTACAGACGTAACGGTTGAAAGAGGGAAATTGGCAGAATTGTTTGGTAAACAGTTCAGCTTTCCCTTTAAAGTGGAGGTAGTTTCGTTGTCAGAGATCCGAGGAGGAAAAGGGCCTCTACAGGTGTTTTGGGTTATGGTTTTGGTAAGTGATCAGAAATATTGACTGGCATTGGAACAGGGCAGCACTTTATCTTTGATGCGGTTGTTAAAAGCATCTTTAGACTCCGAGATAGTTAGATTGTATTGATGTTTCTCCCCTGTATGGTATTCGACTTTTCAGAAATCTGACGGCTAATTTTGTTTTCAGATATGCACTTTTCGTAATACCTACTTACATTTCGATAAACTCCTTAAAAAATATATGATAACTTAATGTAAAAACTTTACAATTATGACATCAAATTAATAATATGGCAGCGACAATAATCTGGTTCGGTCCTACGAGTACCAACCTAACACGCCGGTCTTCTAGAGCAGGTATCAACCTTATCACATCTCCCCTTTCGTATGACTTCCTCCTTCCTTTTTTTGAGATATAAATCAAGTCAAATAAATCGCCTGTTTCTTATCAGAATTTTTCCCCTTGGTAGTTTTTTCGTATACCGACAATTTCTTTCACGCTTATACCGGTTGCTACGCCTACCGATCTCATTATTTTGACGCAAGATTTTGTAGTCTCACTGCTGATCCAACTGCTATGATCTTCTGACATTAGCATTTGTATTTATACACCTATTCTTTAGCTATATATTTCGGAAATCTTTTTATCACATAATTTCAGTCCATTTGCCCATTTTGTAGCGAATGTCTTTCTACGAAATCAAGGATTTCAAATCTTTAAACGTGTGCTGGCGATAATTCATTATCCTTTGGAGTATAACCTGTCAGAAATTAAGATTTATTTAATTTTCCGTTCTCGGTACATTTTAGTAGTAAGGCCTTTGTTGCTTTTACAGCAGCTTCTGCTCTAGAGATAGAGTTAGTTATTTACATATCCTATGTCGAATGTTCTAGTCTTTTAAAAAGGGTTCAAATTCATAGGTACTAAACTGTGGCCTATTATCAGTTCGAAATTTTACGGGAACAACGGTGTCTCAAAATATTTTTTTGATATCTTTGATGATTTTTGTGCTCGTCGTAATTGTATTTCCATAGTGTCATATAAATAGCTAACCTAAAAGTCAGTCTATTTCAACCAGAGCTTCCTAGAGCATACAAATCAATCTGCTGAAATAGTTAAAAATAATCTCAGCGGATGTGGATGGTACAACATAGTTTCTTTTTGTACGGAAGAACGCAAATTTGGCATGTTTCACAGGTTTCGATAAAGTTTTCAGCATCAAAAGTCTCGCAGGCCTAAAACAGAAGTCTAAAAAACAATAATTAACCAAGGAAACTAAGGTTTATGTGATTCAGAGTACAAAAAATCAATTCTATATCCGTTGCAAACTAACATAGGATAATATGACCAACTCAGCAGGTGCTGAAAGCCAGAAAGCTACTGTTATTTTTATTTTTAGGTAGACAAGGAGCTTGGATATAAGAGCATTTTAATATAAAGTGATCTTAAGATTGGGTAAGGGCTGGAGCAGACTATCAACTTTATTTTACATAAAATCTAAATTTTATTGCAACGTTACTCTATAAAATCTATTTTTATTGACGCAGTAGTTTACGACTCGGAAAATGCATTAGAGAAGTTTTACCCTAAGAAAAATATATATAATTGTAGGATTAGGGATTTTTACATTCAAGTCACTAAAAAGGTTTAAGATTTAGTACTGGTTTAAATTAAGATATTTTAGTGGATCAGTTAGGTGTTGACAAGTTCTTGCCCTATGACTGTTAACAATTCGTCATTAAAAACGTATGAGTTACTCTAATATTTCGGCGATTTGCTTGCTTTCCATGATGTTCATGTTGAAGCGTGTTACTAAATGAATTTTATTCTATTTTTGTGGAAAGTAGTTACTAAAACTGTCCCTTTCATTACAAATTTGCGCTAAAACTCAGAAACAAATTCGTATTATAAAACTTAGTTGTCTTATTCTTACCTTGTCCATTTAAAGCTTGTGCTTGTCATATTAGACCAGACTGGCGTCAGAGAATCTGGCCGTTAATGCTTGTTTAATGTTTTATGAAAATACAAGATATATTGGTATTATTAATTTCAACGTCGTGTATCTTTATAGTTTTACAAATAAAACGTTTAAGTAAATTTATTTTGCTGTGATTACAAAACGGTCTACGAGGATGAAAGGTGCCCGGCCTTGCGAAGAAAACAGCATAATACTTATTAAATAATGAATTTTTTTCTACAAAGTCTCCATGTAGCTCAATACATGTATTCCAGTGATTATCAAGGGCTTTTATACCACCGGTATAGGCTGATTTGTCCAACTCGTCAAAATGGAAGGAAACGTGCTGCCAAAAGGCAGCAATTTATAAATCCGACGCCAACTTTTTGCCAGCAAGAAATTTTTAAGTTTGAAAACAAATTACCGACAAGTTAAAAGACAACTGGGATACGAGGATGCTTGAAAATGACCCATTTCCAAAATCGCCCTGTATTTCCGAAACGCAGGGAGCTATGAAAATTCTGTTTGTAGCATCATACGTTTCGCGAAAAAGTAGCCAGTATTGCGAAAACCGCAGCTCTCTATCTTTAAAGATAACTGAGATACCCTACAAAAGTATTAAAAACTGGACGCCCTGTACAAGTTACCTAAATTTAAGCTTACCATTACCACGTAATAAATACGTAAACATATTATTTTATACTTTTCAGTGATTTTCTTTTTGTGACGTTGGTTCCTTTTTTTGAAGAAAAAAAATTAGTACTGTATTGTATTGAATGAGGTCGTTCGGATTTGGTAGCCCTACATCACTTCCACCAAATTAGATCTTTTGTAAATGTCCATTCGCCTTACATGTTAATCCAAAAATTTTAAAGACTACTAAGTTCTTAGAAAAACGCCAAAACATGTCAATTTTGTTTAATTGTTTTACATATGACTACTTTTTTTCGTGTTGGAATTTTACCCCTAGGGGTAAACACATACTTCTGCCACTGATTTATCAAGGTCCAGCCCTAACTACGAAAGATAGAAAGCTGAAATTTGGCATACAGCTTTAGTTTGGACCCCAGACGTCCACTAAGAAAGGATATTGCAAAACTTACCCTCTAAAGGGGTAAAATCAACCTCTGCAAATTAAATAATTTTTTAGTCCAAAACCAATGGATTTTATGAAAAAGGCCGAAACACGTCGGTTTTATTTAATTTTTGTGTTGGAATACCCATAAGGGGTAAAAACACCCCCTCACCAGATCTACTGAACCCTACATCGTGAAATTTTGAGATTTAGCCACCCTCTAAAGGGGTAAAATCAACCTCTACAAATTAAATAATTTTTTAGTTCAAAAACCAATGGATTTTATGAAAAAGGCCGAAACACGTCGGTTTTATCTAATTTTTGTGTTGG